>JAVYIG010012998.1:0-49948 GCA_035222895.1 Strongylocentrotus droebachiensis | reverse complement strand
TGCATTACATAATCCTGCTTACAATAACTGATTTTACAAGGCCACATTTTATTGGAGTAATCTCTTTCTATGTTATATTTCATTGAAAATAAAATATAGACTCAAAAATGTAATGTGCTCCCAATACCATGAATAGAGAAGTGTGAAACATTTTACAAAATAGTAATAACGTTAACATTTCTGTATCCATATTTAAAAAAAGCCCATGTGAAGCAATAACTTAGAATAATTCTTCACTATAGACAAAACAACCGACGAACTTTCCGTCTATATAATAATGATAATAATAATAAGATTTACATGGCGCCAAATCTACTTGACAATGCTCAAGGCGCGGCTTGAGCAGATGATGAACAAATATATACAAAAGTGCAAAAGGAAAAGTACAGACATGAAAGGTAACGGTAATCAATATTATAAGCTAAATTAAATAGATATTTCATAAGATTATTATTATCATTATTGAATGGATTATGATGTAAGAGAATTATAAATAATCATTCACTTATAGACAGCCTATAACCACTGATTTATTAACATCATCAATGACAATATCAGTTTTCATTTTTACATGTGTGGGAGGATATTAACTTTATAAATGATTTTAAATATATTTCGAGCATGAGTCAATTTGGGACATTTCAGTCATGTAGGCTGGTAGGCCAATATACAAAAAAGGACGCGGTCTCTGCAGATGGTTGTAATCTTTTCTTCTTAAGTTCATTTTTCTCTCACTATAGTACTTCATACTCTCCGATCCCTAGCTCTCTTCTTCTTTTTCTCTCTTTATAATTTTGTTTAAGAATTTCGATTTCTATAGGGGGAATATCATTCTATGCCACAAGCGGTTAATCAAGGTATGTGTATGTTAAAGATTAGGATCTTATAAACTGCGCTATATCACACATAATTCAATAATGACCCATGAGTTGTGTTTGTTTGTTTGTTTGTTTTTATTTCCGTATAAAATCATCACAACATACAAATACATACATAAATGAGATATACGGCGGATAGCCCATTTCAGGCGTATTAACAAAATACGCCTGTTCTTCCATGGGGTCCGGATAAAAAAAGCTGTTACATAAAAATCTGATATTTTATACAAATGATGGGGAAATTAGATTTATATAAATTCAATGTAAACATTACATTAAACAAAACATAAACGATATAACTGAACATGTATAATATATTTTCGAGTCTAATAAATTCAATTTACATTAATAATTCAAATTCAGTGGATTTTATAAGGGATACAGAACCGCACGAACCCTGAACAAATAAAGTAGATTGAAAGAGAGGTAAATAGATTATTGAGCACATTTCTAAGATATTGTGAAAAAAATTGTCAGATTGGATTTGAATTTTTGAATCGTACAAGCACTACGGGTATTAGCTGGTAATTTGTTGTACAATGAAGTTCCTCTGTAATAAAATGTTCTTTTACAATTATTGGTTTTCGGTCTAGGGAGAATTAGATTACCTATAGAACGGAAAAAATACCTGTCTGTTTTTATTGGTATGGGACGTTTGATATATTCAGGAATAAGATTATTTAAAATTTGTACATCATAATATATATATGTTCTTCTTGGCGGACACTTAGTAATTTCCAATTTAAAACTTCATGGATATGAGAAGTGGAAATATGAGAGTATGGATTGATTTTCAATATGACTCTTCCTGCCCTGTTCTGAAGTTTTTGCAACATATCTAGATATTTTTTTTGGGGCAGACTGCCAGATTATATCGGTGTAATCAAAATGGGGAAGAATAATTGAGGAATAAACAATTTTTAAAATAGATTCATTTACAGAATGTCTTAGTCTACCAAGAAAACCTATCATTTTACCAATTTTAGAGCACATTGTTCAATATGAAAATTCCACTTAAGTTCTTTATCAATAATAATTCCAAGGTATTTTACAGTTTCAACATTTTTAATATACGTATTTTGAATTCTTAAATTTAAAACATCGTGCCTTGCTAGCATTTGTCTTGTTCCAAAAGACATGCATACAGTTTTGGTACAATTTATTTTCAACTTATTGCTATTCATCCATTTACTCACTTTGGTAAGTTCGGAATTCAAAGTTGTCTCAACAACTTTTGGATCTTTATCAGAGAAATATAAAACAGTATCATCAGCATAAAAATGGAAAGCACATTTGTCAAATACAGAAGCTAAAGATATGGTCACAAATCAGAGCAGCGACCGACCGATCAGTAGCCTGCTCGGTCGCTGCTGGAATTAGGCATCGCCCAGCGATTAGGTCGGTGCCCGGGCGGCGACCGCCCAGGCACCGAGCGTATTTTGGGCGGCGAGTGAAAAGTGAGCAGGCGCCGCCCAAATTTTAACTCCGCGCTAAAACTTCAGCGGCGACCGAGCGATGCCCTAAAAACGAGCGGTGCCTGGGCGGCCGCCGCTCGGTGGCCGGGCTTTATGTAAATCGATGAATACCGCCCCGGTATAATGTCCGTTATCCATGGCTTGGAGCCAGTCGTCAGTCACTTTCAACAATGCCGTTGTGGTTGAGTGCTTAGCTCTAAATCCTGATTGCTCAGGTACTAACATTTTGTTTACTTGAATGAACTTAAGTAGCTGAATTAGGACGATTTTTTCGAGAATTTTAGAAATACAAGGAAGAAGAGAAATTGGTCTATAGTTATCAGGATTTGATTTGTCCCCTTTTTTATGTAGAGGGATTACCTTAGCTATCTTCCATGATGTTGGTACTTTACCATCTAAAATCGACTTATTAATTAAATATGTTATGGATTCGATCAATTCGTTTACACAAGTTTTCAAGATAAATGTGGATATACCATCAACACCAACAGATTTCTTGTTTTTTAACTTCAGTATTACCTTTAAAACATCATCTTCATTTACTGTATGAAAAATTAACAAATTATCAGGATTACAAGTATTAACAGAATAGTTTGCATGTTGTTCGGACAAATCATTGATTAAGTCATTCGCTACATTTGCAAAATGAAAATTGAATGTATTAGCAGCAGTCCGGGTGTCATTAGAATGAATGGGAATAGTTGATGAAGAGCTGACATTTGTAGTAAGTGATTTTAAAACCTTCCAAGATTGAGTTCTGTTTTGACATTCATATAATTTGTCAGTAAAATGTTTCTTTTTAAGCTTTCGATTTTCTGATGTTACTTTATTTCTCAAACGTCTATATTCGATCCAAATATTTTCATCTTTTTTCAAAATTGCTCTCTTTTTCATTTTATCTCTATTTTTCATCAAAGAAAAAATTGATTCATTTAACCAGGGGGATTGCTTATTTCTAATTCTTTTAGTTTTATAAGGCATAAATTTATCTATCACATTTATCAAAAGTTCTTTCCATTTGTTTGCTGCTTCATCAATGTCTTCATATACTTTAATTTCACCCCAAGGCTGCTTTTTCACATCGGACTTAAAAGCTTCCACATCTACATAAGTACACTTTCTAAAAGTAATGTATTTTTCATTCATCTTATTATTATTACAATTGGATTTCCATACAATGAAACTAATTGAGTGGTCACTTAACCCGCTGTGAATTACCCCCCAGGACTTAATTTTATCAACGGAATTAGTTACTATATGGTCTATTAAGGATGAGGAACTATTCACAATTCGAGTGGGTTTAGAGGTATTTATCTGGTTCATTGAGTATATATTATTAATTTGATTATAATTCTTAGTTTTCAGATGTAAAGGTTGTTTTAAGATATCACAGTTTGTATCACCCATCATTATCAGATGACAGTTAAATCCAGATGCAAAAGAAATAAGTTCATCATAATAATTAAAAACTTCATTTTTTGAATTAGGAGGTCTGTACCAGTTAATAAAGATAATAGGTTTTGTATTCTTTAGTCGAATAATAATAGGTATGGCCTCAAGGTGGGAAAGAGAATCGTGCTCTAAAACTGAATAGATTAGACTTTCATGTATATAAATAGCAACTCCACCTCCAGATCTATTTCTGTCCTTTCTGACAATGAAATAATGAGGTATTTCAATTTCAGAACTTCTGATGCTATCATCCAGTCTAGTTTCATTGAATGCAAAAATGTGAATTTGGTTTTTCATAACAATAGATCGCAATTCATCAATATTCTTAAGTAAACTGGCAATGTTAAGATGAACAAATTTCAGACCCTTAATAGATAATTCTGAATATTTCTTGGAGCTAATATCTTGATTTTTCTGGGTGACCTCTGATTTATCCTCATGAGAATTTGATACAATTGTAATAGATTCAGGTACATTAGTAGATTCATCATAAAATGGCAATACTTTCATGATACATTTCGGGCACCGCCATTCAAAAAATAGTTCAGACATGTCATTATACACTTTTACAGGAATATTTGCGCAGGAGATATGAACCCAATCATTACAAGAAGTACAAAGAAGTGCTCTATGGTTGACTTTAACAAGATTATTGCATAATGCACATACAAAATTGATGTTCATTACAAACAGAAAACAGAAAATACAAAATCAATATGAAACCAAGTGACAAAAAACAAAAAACAAAAAAAAACAACAAATATATATTAAAACAAGATAATAAAAATGGATATATATATATAACAACAACAGCAATATATATATATAAATATGTTTGCACACACAGGTGGAGACAAACCGAAACTGGAGCGGGAGCAGTACTAAATCACATATCAATACATTGTATGTTATAACAGAGAATGATTATTATTAAGGCTTAATGATCAATAGGTATAATCGCATATCATTAAGTGGCAAAACATAAAGATAAAGAACCAGAAGCACCAGAGTGGACCATGAATACTCCCTTAGGGGGCCAGGGTCATATAATACAAAAGAGCAACATGACAAAAGAGTCTACTCATTATATATAGAGTATATAGAGTATGAGAGAGTTATACGAAGTGGAGAACTACTATTTCAATCTGAGTCTATGCAGTCAGTGTCAATGACCTGTAGTTGAACATCACTGTATAGCGATTAGTTTCAATGTGCAAAAGAAGTACATAAAAAGCAGTTAATCCGCATAGACATTTTGGGCGTGGAGTAGCAACTCCCAAATCTTCTTTCTTGATTATACCACTGAACAATTCACCCTGAGAAGAACCTTCTCGTTGTATCATGAATAAGGTATTGTGAGATGGTACACATACACTAAAAACAGTTATTCAGCCCAATACTGACATCAGTGGGATCAACGACAATGACCACTTATACGTCTTAATCAGAGAAGATCGCCATTTTCTTGAATGTAAGAAAATATTACAAATTCGTGAATATAGAAAATATACATGAGTTATTATAAAATAAGCAATAACACAAAATAGTCAGCTAATCATTGTAGAACAAAAAATGATATAATACTGAGTAAACACGAATAATAATAAATAGATGACCTGGGTATATGGGTAGAATGTAGCAATGACACAAAGAATGGGATTAGGTTCGATTTACATGCATTTAAGACGTCGAAAGTATGACTTAGATTTTCTCGATATGACTCACCCTCGTCAGAGTAATTCGCCTATCGTCAGCCGTGATTACTTTGATTCGTCCATCTTGGGTCCATATACTTTTAAGACGATCCTTGTAGTTTTTCTTGACTTTCCAGAAGAGGTCAGACCTTGCCTTGGTCAAATTTTCTTGGATGTAATAAAATGGCGGGGCCTTTAATCTACGTAGCTTACTCCGACTCTGGTAAACGACATTGCGCGTATTGTAGTTAGAAAATTTCATGATTATTCCACGCTTCTTGTCTTGCTTCTGCGTTCCGAGTCGATGGGACCTGTCGATGTCGCTGTTTTCTATGGATACTCCAAGTTTGTCTTTGCAGAAATTCTTAAGCACCTCGTCGGTATTTTCTCCTTCCTTTTCCTCAAGGCCGTGAAACACTAGGCAGTTTCTTCGAGAGTACTGTTCGGCGTCATCCCGTTGATTTTCAAGATCGTAGACTCTCTGCTCGAGGTCATTGATTCTTTTATCCTTCTCACCTAGTTCAAAACCATAAGTTTCTTTCAGTGCATCAGCTACTTTCGTGGTGATGGTGTCGGTTAGCTCATCTATAAGAGTCTGCTTTACCTTCGCCACCAGAGTGTCGAGGAGGTCATGGTTTACTTCCAACGCCTTGCGTACTTCTTCTCGGACATCCACGACCAAGTCCTCCGACTTCGTCGAACTTCTCGTGCCAGGCATGCTTGTGGGACAACTCAGGAGATCCAGTATATAATAAAAACGTTCCAATGTTCCAAAAGACCTCGATGAGAGTGTAAAGTCCAAAATATATCAGTAAAATATACATCAACTATATTCCCTTGTATAACGGTATATCAGTCAAGTGTGCTGCTTCGCTCCAGTACGTTAGCTTGCCGGAGCTAACAAAAAACACGTCCGCTACCCATGAGTTCGCATTACTCAGTTGCTGTCAAGTCATGGTTCTCTGGCTGTTTCCCATTTCATTTATGCCATTGTGCTTGTCGTAGTCGTCGATCCGCGCCCATCCAGAGGAATATCAGATACACTTGTGCTACCGGTCTGCCCCGAGGACACCGCCGCTGATATCGGCTTCGATTTCATGTACTGCTTCGAACGTCGACTGCTTTCGTCTTCGCGACATCGGCAACGGCAGCAACGGAGCCACTCGTCCCGCACCGGCTTCTGTCTAAGACCGAACATGATGAAGACGAAGAATCCCTGGAGTGAGTTGAAGATGAGGAAGAGGATGTTGAAGAGGAAGCGAGCACCACCGATGGCAAGGAAACCAAACACCCAAGTCAGTCCGAGGAGAACAGTGAAGGCGACCAGGTCCATTAGTCGGCGCCAAGTTTCACTTCGATTCTTGTCGGCCGAGCTCTTTGCCGAGATCGTCCACCGGCCGCAGGTCAGGCGGTACGTGACGAGGATAAAAATGATGGTGTTGATGAGGACGATGATGGCGATGGGGAGGAGGACGGAGTAGTAGAGAACTGGTCCTGGTTGGACGAAACAACTGCAATAAACAAGCAGCACAATGCATATTTTTACCAATTTGTTTACATAAAGGTAAAAGTGGTAAGACATTTCTACTACATTGCCAAGCGTACTGGCATTGATTTAATAAATGTATATATAAATATAATTATGTGGTATATAACTATATTCAAATATATCTTTTAAAATAGGAAGCTTTAAGCAACTTTGTTATCATTATCATGTAGCGTTATTCCTCTTAGTATTTTTTGTTGTAGACAACTTAATCACTAGCTGCCATGCTTGGTCTTGGCTGAAAGTCATTTACATTTCTCATAGCAAAAGCTGCATACCAAATAACAATAATGCACATCACTATAGCAATACATTTTAAGAAGAAACGATCAGTTTAAAAAAAAAATGTCGGTTTGACTTTTCGCCGAGCAATACTCACTAAGTGTCGTCTCCTAGATAGAATTCTCGGTCGATACAAACTAATATGACGCAAACTATCAGCGGAGAACCTGTGGAGATAAGGGGATATATATCAGTTATAGATACACAAAGTGAATCACATTACCAACTTTTTATTTTATGAAAATTAGTATTATATGATGCCGATCAATTGAGGAATGTCATGACTAATGATGAAAGGGAAGTAACTAAGTGATGATAAAGGAATAAGGATTTATAACATGTTCACTTAAAGAAGTGTTTTACACCTGTTATGGAATTCATACGAAGGGAAATGCAAAGTGGTGAAGAAATGACACCCCCGCATTAAAATCGCAAAACAGTAATTTGCTTATTGTGGGAAAATTTGAATATTTATCGAATCATTTTTTTCAAATCTGACAGACTAGATTTTATCCTAGTCGGCAGATTTGATAATAGGATAACCAATATGTTTTGTATTCCTTTTTCCCTTTTTCTTTAAAAAAAAAACATTTTAAAGCTAACTCGTTGGTCTAGATCTACATGTATCCCCCCCCCCCATTTGAAGTATATAGAGGCAAGATGAGAAACAGGTGAAATACCCCAGGCGAAGACGCTTGATATTCTGAGGAACTTGGAGACCGTGCCGTGGTGAATCTTGACAAAGAGGAGGTACATGTAGACGGCTTCTACCAACATCCAAGAGACGGACGACAGGAGGAAGAAATGGAGGATGAACCCGGCAGCAACGCAACCGTTGGTCGGGTAGCGGAGGTCGATCCCCACCATGAATACAATGTATAACCCTAGCAAGGCGATACACAGGTTCATGTGGATCCGCTGGGGTTGGCGGCTCCGAAGTTTTCTGTTTGAAAGTTGATTCCGAAGGGGTAAAAAGGTTAGAAGGCTGTCATGATTTGCATAATACATTCAAGACAGATCCTTGAACACTTCTTAAGTTTATTTGATATAACTTCTTCCATCAAGGTATGCTTGTGACGATGCTGTGTAGATGAAATTAAAAATCAATTTATGAAGAACTAGAGATTTTATCTACTACAAATCAGTAACGAGTGAATCTGCATTTCTTTTATAATTTTTAATTAACAATTTACACATTTTAAAAATAAAATATCAATCAATCGCGTCATAAATCGTTTTCAAAGAGGGGTTTCTTTAAGAGATAATCTTTATCCCACATACAGACATTTGATATGCCTTCGTTGTCCTGTAAATGTACGCTCTTAAAAATGCTGGGTAATGATATGTCCAATAGACCTTGGCAATTATGGGGTCGTTTATACCCAACTTGGGTAAAATGTTGTTCATTTTGAAAAAATCATTCTATACTTTAGTTTACAAAATGCTCAAAGTAGGTTGAATACCCTCCTGCTAAGCAATTTGTAACCAATATTTTAGGACTGATATCTTAACAAACATCAGTTATTTGAGTTCGAGATTTAGACCTGAGTAACACCGCCAAACCGACTCCAAACCGACCGATTCTCGGCCATTCCTTAATTTAATGAAACGTTTTGTTCGGTCTGTTATAGCCGTTTTTACGGTTTCGTCAGTGTGGTTGCAGTATTAAGGGATGGGGAGAGGGAGAATGGGAGATCAGACCTACTTGACACATATGAAGGTCACTAGTAGAATGACGAGACACAGGGCGGATACACCGCATCCGATCATGCTTAGGATATCCAGAGCAAAGACATCGATGTCCCCGGATACGTCCTATCAAATATACAATTCAGAACATAATGAATGGTTGTATAGAATATTAATCTTTCTATTTACTACCGTATATAGTATGAAAAGTGTTACTCAGGTCTGCACATTTCACAGTTTGTACTTTTATCTGGGTTTCCTTTAAATGATATTAGTTGTCAAACAAATGTGATGATTACCTTGTCAATTAATATAATCATTTTGTTATATTATTAAACAATATGTCTTTTATGTATATTTTGTTATCTGTATTATTTCTGCATGTGAAATGTGAAATCAATAAACTCAAACTCAAACTCAAAACTCAAACTCAAAATGATATCAAAGCAAAAAAAAAAATGAAAAAATAGAATTCAGATATTATAGCAAGATTTCGATTGATTTTTTTAGTTGGGGCAGCTAGGGACGTTGAAAAAAAGAAGTTGACAAAACTGGTTAGAGTTCTTGTACAATTATTGATATAACTATTTTTATTTTACAAATATTGTCACAAAATATGTTTAATGAGTTAAGTGGCGTATCGAGGGGAATGCGAATGGGGCACCTGCCCCGGGAAGCACCAGGAGCGGGCGCAGAAGAAAAATAGAAAGAAAGAGTGAAGGAAGAGAATTATGCTCCCTATAACATTATGCGCCCCTATCAAAGGTAAATTGAATACAGAATATTATTGTTAGAACGGTTAAAAAATGTGATAATTCTCCAACAAACCAACAAATCAAATAAACGAAAAAACACAATAACAAACAGACATACCAAGAGAACAGCGAAACTAGTAAGATGATCGCAAAGGCACCGTATCCGATGAAGCCCTGGTAGATCTTCTCGTCGACATCCCCTCGTTGACCATTCACCACCATTCACGGTCTTGTCCCAGAAAACACACGACCTCGCGTCAATTGTTTCGTCATCATCAGCGACCTATCACAAAAGGAGATATTTAAAAAAATGATATATCTTAGATCCGTGTTTGTAGAAGATAAAATGTTTTAACATCACATTAGCAGACTATTGGCAAGGCGTACAAATTGGAAAAACCCTGAAAAGTTTTTTAGCGGTGATTTAAAAACTCTCTGTCCCCCAAAATTTCGAACTCTAGCTGAAGAGTGCCGCACAAACCCGATTTCAGAGAGTCCAAGGGAGACATGTACGTGGATACAATGTTGCTTCCCCCTCCCCCCATTTCAGACCACCCTGTTTATATGTTTTTGAATTTTCATCCCCGGTAAAAGCTTTAGAAATGTTAACGAAAAGTGCACCGTGTTATGAATTTGACTCAGAAATCCTCGTCAGTCTTAATCATCAATATCATCATCATGATTACTATTCACATGATTAAAATGATACTTATGAAGGAAGATTTACATTCAGTTCCAGAAAGGCGGTCTCTATCTCCTGCCCCAAGGGTAAATTCTGGATGTCGAATCCCTCAATGGTTGCCGAGATGATGCGGGACCCCACGCGACGACCGCGTTTCAAGGTGTTCTGCTGGTCGCCACTTTGGAACAGTAGGCTGTTCTGGAATACGAAGAAAGTAACGGGTACCATGCCACCGTCTAATGAAAATAAGAAAGACATCATACCCAAGATGGTTATAGTAAGACTCATTTAATAAAAGTGAAATATTGTGGGGCCGATAATTATTGAATATGAACACAAATGACAATTATGCCAGCAGCAAAGCCTTATCTAAATAACGTATGGCAGTATTGCGAGGTATGGTATTAACATTGCACACAGGGTGGCGATTTCTTTTCATGACCGGGGGGGGGGGGGGCGGACGAAATACGATATTTACTTGAACATTTTGAAGGATATTATGCGAGGGAGCGAAGTGACCAAGCAGGGAGATTTTTGCATTTGTATTTAAAGATAAGTTGAAAATCAACAGATTATTTTAACATAAAATGTTCGGTATGCGGGTGTCGCGCAGCCGATGGTGGTTATTGGGCCTTTGAATGAAAGGGTTTAGGCTCCAGCTCCAGATAGAGTCTTGTCGGTTTAATGGGCCTACTGACAACCATTCTGAGAGTTCACAAGAGCGACACTGCAAGTCTCATGGGCTGTCAGTCTCAATAGCTTGGACCTGGCATGGACGGCTTGGACGGTTTCTGCTCTTGGCAAAATGTCGGATGATACTTTGCCTTTGGGATATGTATGATTTTCTCTTATCTACGTTCATTAGCCACACGGTACAACCATGCGCCGAATAATCGAGCAAAATCGAACATCGTTTACGCCAGTGGCGTAGACAGGTTCGTACACCTGGGGGGAATGACTCAGGGGCGAATCTAGCTTTTTGCTAAGGGGGGGGTGACCAAAATAATGACGATTCAAAGCATCGTCCACGAGCCGCGAAGCGGCGAGCCGATTTTTTTGGGGGGTGTTTATTTGAACCCCGTAAGTGATGTTTTCCTGGCATCTATTAACACAATGGAGACCATAAAAAGCAGTGCATGATAACGTCTTTTTAAATCAAGTAACAGTTAAATACACAGTTATATCCAGAGTTATCATGTGTTTGGTTAAGTTACCAGATGAGTTGAATATCTTCTCACAATATTTGCACTTGAAAGGGTTTCTCTCCAGCGTGCGTTCTTTTTTCTTTCTTTTTTTCTTTTTTTTTCTTCTTTTTTTTCCCTTTTTTTTTTGGTGTGTTTTTTGGGCCGCCCAAGGGGGGGGGGTTTAAACCCCCTAATCCCCCCCCGTAGATCCGCGCCTGATATCCAGAGTTATCATGTGTTTGGTTAAGTTACCAGATGAGTTGAATATCTTCTCACAATATTTGCACTTGAAAGGGTTTCTCTCCACAGCGTGCGTTCTTTTTTCTTTCTTTTTTTCTTTTTTTCTTCTTTTTTTTCCCTCTTTTTTTCTTGTTTGTTTTTTGGGCCTCCCAAGGGGGGTTTAAAACCCCTAACCCCCCCCCCGTAGATCCGCGCCTGTTTAATCTTGTGGTTATCTTGTGGTTTCCAAACAACAAGATAACCACAAAATACTTGTAAGATTTTCTTTTTTTTACCGTCTGAATTGGCTTTCACCGTGTGAATGCGGCTAATAACAATAAACACAATTACAGTAATGATGAGGATTATTATTATCATCATCATAATTATTATTATTATTAATATTATAATTGTTATCATTATTATTATTACTATTATTATCATCATTATGACGTATTAAGTAAGCAAATATCATTCCCCAAAACCTGGGGGGGGGGGGGATGATTGTACATGCCATCCCCCCCCCCCCACCTTGTGAGGTGGGGGGGGGGTGCATCCCCCTCATCCCCCCCGTTGTCTACGCCCCTGGTTTACGCTATCGTTTACAGCTTGTAAAAAACAAATTGTTCATCAACATTTTGTTTCATTATTTTCCAAGATAACTTTTATTATCATCATGGTCGGCACAATCAATGCCAACTCTACATCCACTACCACAGTCAATATCTATATCACACAGATATCTACTATAAATACCCGAATTATTAAAAGATATGGAGTTCAGAACACCGCGAGGAATGATGACAGCTGCCTCAAACTCAGTGATGGGTATCTCATTCACATCGTAAAACACCATGGTGCTGTTTTCTACAAGAGCATCATTGTAAACATCGACTTCCGATCTGACTCCACCTTGGGTGGTGAAACCTAGACCTTCCTGCAGCGTAGTCCTTGGAATATTCAGAGCCACTACGGCTAGGCTTTCATCGACGACCGTGAGGTTCGAACCGTCACCCTGCGTTTGGAAGAGGGTCAACTGATTCTCCAAGGAATCGAGGATGCGTGTCGGTGCTTCGGCGTCGATGGCGATCTCGAAGTCATCATCGCTTACATGCAGGACGTTGTTGACAGTGTTGATGACGTTAATCGTTACCTGAAATGAGTAGGAAACAAATATAAAAGTTGCAAGCTAATAATGTCGTATCAATATTTGTGGTTGTTTTACACTTCTGTAAAATGGGAAGAGGCTATTCTAGCTATGATCGAAATATACAGTAATTATAAGAGTAATCCGCAATGACCTCTTGAGAAGAGCATGCCATCTTTGGACAATATTCGAGGTTATGGATGTAGCTTATTCTTCCAATCCTAAACTCAATCAATTCTCTCCAGAACAGTATGGGAACAGTGTAGTACGCTAAACATTGCCTAAAAAGAGGAGAACTCATCCAGGGAAGGGGGTCGGGTGGGCATAATGAGAAACGTATCCAGGCAGCCCCGAGAGCTTTTAAGCCATTTCAAGTTGCATTGGTTGATTGATTCAAACGAGTGAGGGGGGGGGGGGGGGACATCGGCTGAACTTTTCGTTGTTTAGGCGCCGCGACATGGCATTGGATAAGTTGGCAAACTAATCTTTAAACCTACCCCATCATTAAGGTTAATTGTTCAAAGTTTCATATACTTAAAATAATAAATTAGCACACAAGTCATTTACAAAAACAAAAAAAAGTAAAAGTAAAAAGAAAAAGAAAAAAGAAAAAGAAAAATCATTTTCAAAGAGGGACGTGTATACCAACCTCCATTGACGAGTCCTGCACCCGGACAATGTTCTCCAGTGATGTCGCAATGGATTCAAGTCCCTCTGCTGTGATTGAGGATGTCTCGTTGGTGACCTTGGCGAGGTCACTCGAGTACTCGGTCACGTTTCCAGATGCAATGGGTGCCTGTGGATTAGGAAGACAAAGATAAATACAAGGATCGTAGAATAATAATAGGCTTCTTCATTCGAGACAGCCATAAATACATATTAGCCGTAAATCAGTTTTTTTAATACATGTTTTGCTGTAATTTCGACTGATAATATTACTTATATTTGATTTGATTTGATTTGATTTGATTTATTGGTTACTGCGTCTTTTTTCTTTTTTTCATCATACATTTTCATGAACATAATATGGCTTGATACAATATTTCAAGTGTATATAATTTTATACAGATAATAATCGATATTGAACACATATATTGAATTTAAACAAATATATTGAATGCATAATTAACATACATTAGATGCAGGAGGGCTACAGTAATAAGCAAATAGCTTGACGTGCCGGCAGCCCTCAACTTAGATACAACAATACAAATAAAAATAAAAAAGAGTGACTTGCAGAGAAGAAAAGGAAAGGGGAGAGAAAGAGGAGGAGGATGAGCGTTGGTAATAATACAATAAATCTCATACATCTGCTGATTGAATGCAGGTTCATTCATGAATAGAAAAACGATGCTAGGTCATGGACGATTACACATCATTGTTGAGTATACAGTCAATGTGCACACGAACATGAATACAGTAGAATTACACACGACATGATCAATACTTAGATAATAACATAGTTTTAACTGCCTTCTTAAAAGAATACAATGTCCTAAGGTTTCTTATTACAATGGGCAGAGAGTTCCAGATGTCTGAGCCGGCGTGTCTAATGGATTTGAGAGCCAATGCGGTTTTTGGATTTCTTAAATGGAATTTTTCAGTTTGTCTTGTGGGGTAAGAGTGGATGGTTTTATTCAAATTAAACAATGGGGGAAAGTATGAAGGTAGTAGACCATTTTGTAAGCGAAACATGAAAAGTGTTATGTGTAGAAAATTTATATCATCAGCTTTTAGAGTCTTTAGTTTTGAGAACAAGGGATTGGTGTGGTCGCGATAGGAAGAATCAGTACATATTACGCATGGCTTTCTTTTGTAACAGTAAAATGGCGTCAACGTTGCTTTTCGAATTTGCCCATATAATGTTACAATATGAAATATAAGGCAGTATCAATGAATTATATAACATAAACAAGATATTTGAAGGGACATAATATTTCAATTGACAGAGAATACCAATATTACGTGAAATAGTATTAGAAATATATTGCACATGATTATTCCATCTCAGATTTTCATTGATCAAAACACCAAGGAATTTCGTGCTATCCTATTTCGTAAAATATTACATAATTATATCACGTTATAATTATCTTTGTGCGCTTTTGGAAATAAAATTGCCCTAGCTTTATGTATATCATTAACAGCTGCTCTCAGCTGACACTGAGGTCCGTATTGTATTAATTCAGTCAAACTTAATTCACAGAAGGAAAACTTCAATTTTGGTATAGATTTTTTCTTGAACATGCCGAGCTTTGGACCGAGATTAAACCTAGCGTCAGGTTGATATTTTGGTAGAATATGGGCAAATGAGCAATTAAAAATAAAAACTATCAAGTCTTATAAAATCTTATCTTATCTTATCTTATCTTATCTTATCTTATCTTATCTAATAAAATCTTATCTTATCTTATCTTATCTTATCTTATCAAGTACCCAGTCGCCATGAGGAGTCAAAAGATACAAAATATGTAGATTCGAATCTTCGACATCTCCAACCCCAACTGAATCAAACACTTAACCACCTCCCCCTCCCCATAATACCCGATTTGTTATTCATGTAGATCAAGACACAGTTAGAAAGTCCTCTGACTGTCATAACTCACACTTGCAATGTCACCGAGGACTTGGTTGGTGTCGTCGTTTTCGCTGAAGCACTCAGACAGGACAGGGTCGGCCCAGTAGGCTGGGGAAATGAAATCACCCTTACAAGTCCGCATGGCTCGAGGTACAGGAGCTGCCGAGATGGAGAGAGAGAGAGAGAGAGAGAGAGGGAGAGAAAGAGAGAAAGAGAGAGAGAACGAGAGAGAAAGAGAGAAAGAGAGAAAGAGAGAGAGAGAGAGAGAGAGAGTAGGATAAAGAAAGAAAGAAGGCAAGAGGAAGAAGAAGAAGAATATACAAAAAATAAGAAGATGTTGTATCGTACTGCTTGGACTGAAGGGCATTATGCAGCTCGTAATTATGGCAATATTAAGAATTATTTAAATGGAACACAAAAGAAGCCCAAGAAACTCTCTATAGAGTCATGGGCCTGATTCTGCATTGTCGTAAGATTTGCCTGGACAGTGTGTTAAAGATCATGACACATTAGGGAAGTGTGATACATTTCATGTCATTCTTTAGGTGTCCTCGACACTTTTCGTAGGCGCCCGGCCCCCCCACTCAGTGTTATTTAGGGTACGCATATGCTCGTACCCTCTTTTTCAAAGCACCCCCTATCTGAGGACTGCTAACATTTTCGAACCCCCCTTTCGCGGGCTTTTCGCGGGCTTTTCCTGCCTTGGAGACCCCCCTAAATCAGGAAAAATGCTCAATGTAACCCCTAAATTCGGAATAATTTCTCAGGAGTCCAAAGAGATGAGATAAAAAAGGAAAAACACCCCCTTTTTAAAGACATCTCCGGGTTAAAAGTCAAATACACCCCTTTTTTTACAATTCTCGGGCCGGACTTTGTCGCACGAAAAGTACCCCTTTACCGGACATTTTGGCAACACGCATGGGGTCATTCCGACCTCTGAGTGGGGGGGGGGGCCGGGCGTAGGCGCCATGCCTAACAATAAACTAGTCAACTGTATCAGTTATCACTGCAGCTAATCATAACATAATATCATGATGGAACATACAATTTTACCTTTGAACACACTGAGAGATAATTTCTTGACTTCGAATTGACATAACGATATTGCGCGTGGAGTCAGAAGGACTAGGTGTAAACTAATTTTAGTTAACGTCCTTCTGGCTCCAAACAGACGATTTACTCACTATTTCCTGTATATACAGCGCAATGTTCCGAGCTCTCCGCGATCTGATCCAAGCCGACTGGAGAGAAAGTGAGAGTGCCTTCACTCCCCATATAGACAGATTCAGGACACGAGGCTATAGGAAGAAACCAAATGGAAGCGAGTCATAAATAACATTAAATCTCTTTCGTAAAAATACTTTATTTTGTGTCATTCCTAGTTAAAAATTATCAGGATAAATTCATTTCACGTATAATCTCTTGAATCATAAATTATTCAAAAGACATTTGATAGGCATCTAATGTGAGAGGGGACGTCCGACAAAATCATGTACATTAAGGCATTAGGGCATGGTATGGAAATAGTTTGGCAGAAAGTATCTGGTACAGCTAGGACAGAGTAGCACAGGACAAGTGGACAGCATTGGAACCATGTTGCCAATAAGATCCTAACCATACCTGAGACACAGAGACCGTGTTTGTTTTCAAATTTTACCCTCCAAATTTAAGATTATACGCAAAACATCAAATAAAACCGCGTATTATGTTGCAATTATTATTTACCATCTATACAAGCATGTTGTAAAGGTTGAATGCGTGCCATAATTGTTTCAGATTGGTGAATTCTAGAAGTGCATATTATGATTAAGATAAGAAGCAGCTTATAAATTTGATTCTCATTTAGGCCTACAGCAGCAGCAACAACAACAAACAAACAAACAAACGCCAATTTGACAAAGCCATCAAATAACACGTCCTGGTAAACGTTTTGAGATCTTAAAAACTTGAGATCTTATAAAAATTAATGTTCAGTCCCTATTCATTTCATAAGAAAACGCTCTTACAGACACTTCCCACCGAGATAGAGTCCAGAATGATATCAGCGGGAGCTCCTTCAGAATTCCTCAGATTGTCCTTCAGTGCTCTGGTCACCCCTTCGATGAGATCAGTTCCATTCCCATCGGAAAAACTAGCATGGTAGTCAACGATCATACTGCCATTGCGGGTGTTGATGATAGTTGGTACGTCAAACCCACGTGAGCCGAAACTACCACCGACGAGCAATTGTGAGAGGACCGGATCCGCAAAGAGAGCATTACGAATCTGTAAATAATAAATTATGTCTTATTTACCCATGGTTGCCACATCAGTATCAATACTGCCGAGGGTTCTGCAATTATTATTACTCCCAAGTCCCAACATTGCCAGGTACCCCTTTACACCAGGGTGGAGAGTAGATTAATAATGTATCATCAAATGGTGTTAGTGCCCTGCTGGGATTCAAACCCTCAAACCTTGGATTGTGAGTCAAATGAATGAACCTTTATACCGAGACCCCTTCATACGACAAATACGATCATACAAGTTAAATGTCTGACTTGATATATAACGTGAGTTGTATAGAAATATATACATCATGACCATATAGACTTTCCAGAAATCAACTCGATGGCAATTCATATTCGGATCACGTAATACGTTATTGTAAAGTTTGCGCATATCTAAACGTGACGGACAAGAATATACCTCTTATTTTCGAAGGTCTCTTCGATTGTAAACATAATTTGATTTTGAGCAAGTGCCCATTGATAATGATCCAGAATCATTACAATATCCCTCCGACAGATATGAAATCCTTAAGCTCCATGGCATGGTTGCATATCGACAAGCATACTAATAGCTTTCTTAGCAGCCAGGTAAATGAACATCATCATCATGATCATCATGATCATCATCATCATCATCACCGCCATCATCATCATACAACTTATATTGATGTTCTACTCACAGGAGATTGGAATTCAAATTCAAATTCTCGGAAGAGCGGATCAGCGAAGTCAACATAGGGACGATCAAAGGTGATTGAGAATACTAAGGTCGAGACATCTGTAGATTTGGGTAGATTTGGAGAGAAGAAAACAAAATCAGCTTTCTCATTTTTTTTCTTCAAGCAGTACATTCAACTTTTGGTTCACATCTCTTGTGTGAACCATTAAAAATGGGAGACAGAAACACACATTCGTTACAGACAAAGGGCGGTGTCGGTGATTTGCTAGTTAGTACGGATCTCCAAAAGCTGACAACAAAAATCACAATATGAACCCCAAACAATACCCCCAAAAAGCAAACAGACGCACAATTAAAGGTTTCTCTATGTCGTCTTAATGCTTTTTCATTCATTCTTCCTTGCATTATTCTGCAAATACAAACATGTAAATGGCAATTTTTATTCTTAATGTCCGAAGTAGTTTCTTTCATAGTTAGTTTCTCTTCAAATCTGGGCTTGAGAAATGGTGGAAAGATGCCCCAGATAAATATGATGACAACCCCAACCAAACGAAACCATGGATAGGAACAACAGTCTAAAGACTGAATAATCCTGGATCAAGTGAGTTACAAGTGAGTTTGAATGAGAAAGTTAATTACCTTTAAATGCGAGCAATACGGGTTCTGTCGCTAACGTCTCATTATCATTACCAACTCCTTTGCAGTAGTAGTAACCTTGATTTTGTGAGTTGAACATTTCAAAACCTAGAATGAAGGAAGGCTTGATGAAGGGCAAAACATCCTCTCGACTAGTCTTCTTCATCCAGTGAGATTGAATGCTTCCCGCGAGGGGACAACGGAGTGTAAAGTTGTCATAAAGTTTCACTTCAGGAATAGTGAGCGGAAATTCCCTTAGAGCTGAAATAAGAGTAAGATACGAAATGGATTCAATCTTTGTTTGCCAAATCCTTGTATAGATGTAACTATCATGACTATTTCACACACACATACACACGCACACACACACACGCACACACATACACACACGCACAAAACAAAAATGGTGGCGAACGGAAGGAAACAAACGACACATTAGTTGTCAGACTTATATAATAACATAGCCGTCAATTCATTGATTCTATTATTTGCAAAATTAAAAGGAAAACAGTAATGCGTTTTGATCAAGACCTCACTGGTCTAAGTTCTCTTCTTTGTTTTATCTCTTCCCATCTTTGGGATATCTTTTATAACTATGGTATGTTACATTATACTATACACTATTAAGGAGAAACACGCAGACAGGTCAATTCAACATGCAGAAAAGGTCTGGTACTATTGCTTGCAATGGATCCAAGCTTGATGATTGTCAAACTACGCCTTCGAAATCTAGGACACGTTCTGGAGACAGACAAACAGATATACCAAAGAGAAATCCCTGAAAACACATAACGAGGATTATGACAGACTGTATACTACTTACGTTCATCTGCTATCCCCAAGCAGTTCTGGTAAAGGTCGAAGAGTGGAGAAGTTCTTTTCGCGCACCCCAACTCCACCAATTCCTCCTCCATCCCATGCCACTGATCATAAATCCTGTAACAGTCAACATTGTGGACTCTGTCCTTCAATTCTGGGCATTCTAGGTAACTCAGAATGACTGGTCCATCCGGGGAAAATATCCTCAGACTGCTTTCAAGACTCGTTAAGCTAATATAGACATATTCAAATGCAGTGACGTTAACAGGAGCCCGGAAATGAATCGTGTAAACACTAGTGTTTCTGTTTTCCGCGATACTAAAGAAATCCCTCCGTTGGAGCACGGGTACTACGTCTCGACGTCTTCGTGAGGGCTGGCCTACAAAATCGTCAACGGTAACCGATACACGAAGAGCCGTTATGGTGTTGCCATACGTAAAGGAGAAGATGTAAGAAGGCAGACTAAGAGCAAAGAGCAACCCACTGGAAGAAGGGCGATAGACAATGGCTCTTTCCTGGAATGAGTAAAACTCTTGCCGGGTTTCTTGTACAGTGGGACAAGACTGGTTGAGATCAGTTGCTGCTAGGAAGCGGTCTCGCTCCTCGAGCTTCTCAACACACAATTCATCTGAATGTCAAACACATTAAGACAAAAGTTTATGGAGTATCTGAAACACGCAATGTTATTTTAAGTGAGCCATTTGTTTGTAGGAAATCCGGGTGTAGTAGAAATGCATAATTATAATTGAAAATAAAAGTTTGTTTAGCTGCCAAGTCCGTTAAAAAAAGACTACTCAGATGTTTAAGTTTTAAAGACTACGGTTTCACTTATATTCTCCATGAATGATTCGAACCATATATACACCTCCACACACCAACTCCCCATCCAGTTTATACCACAATGCTGTACGAGAGTAAACAGTTTATTAATTAGTGCTTAGTGGGAAAATATGAGATATAAGCTTATCGGCCAATTATGACTTACCTAAAATTGTGACAACGTTTATAGCTCTCGCCTCACCCACATAGCTTTCTGCAACACATTCTAACCTGATGATGAAATCACATAAAAGGCTTTGTTTTAACTTTGAAAATACAAGTTTAAAAGTTTGACCAAAAGGTGATAGAAAGCATGTTTTGGAATATCTTTAAAATTACATATCCCTTCATAGACTCCACTTATGATTTCAAGGTTATAGGCATCATTGTACAAATATAAATCTTTTTCCAATGAAAATACGCATTATATCATTTTTTCTCCTTTACGATTTGGTCTTCTCTTTAAAGGATTTTTTTTGGTCTCCTTTTATTTATAGAGAAAGGTAATGAATAATTATGTTGCAGGTCTCATCGTATAACGATTTTTGCCAATGAGACTCCAGCGCCTATTCCTTGGGTGCTTCCTACCCTATACCCGTCCATTTAAACTTCAGGAAAAGATTTAGAGAACGGTTTATAGTTACAGTTTTTCATTATCTGTCTAATCGAAACAGCCCTCAATCGTCGTTTTCTTTCCTCGAAAGTTCGTATTTCCAAAGGTTCATAATTCTGAAAATTTCCCATACCAGGGAGTTTATAATTCCCAACTGAAGGTTTGTTATTCCAAAATGAGATTCATAAATCCGAAAATGAACGGAGGTTTACTGCATTTCTGGAAATATGAAGCTTATTTTTTTCTTCGGAATAATGAACCTTTGAAATATTGAACCTTTGGAGGGAAATTAAATGGGACCATGGGACCGTCTCTAAATGACCTACAATTCTAGAATTTTTTTTAGAGTAAGAGCATTTGAAGGATGTTACCTATATCGCATGGCCGTGTTACCGGTAAAGGTAATCCCAGCTGCGCCTGTAGTCATTGTCTGGGTAAACTCAGAGGCTACCTCCAGGGTCTCTGGAACGACCCACCGGACTGTAGGAACAGGGGTTCCCCTTGCTGCACAAATAAGGGACACTTCCTGACCGGGGATCACCGTGTAGTTTCTGGATATTTGTACAATGGAAGGCGCATCTGGGAGATGATAAATTATACAAACGGGTTTTATTTTCACTTAAATATGCTTCTTTAAACGTATGGGAAAAACCTCGATGAACCATGATCACGATTTATTTTGACACTCCAAAATCAGTTGGATAAAAAGGAATCGTTCATGTTTGTTGTGTTTAATCCTAATAATGAACTTGGTAAATTAAATTGTGTTGAATTTAGTTGGACATGGCAATTCATAGTTTTTTTATTAAGTTACTATAACAATGTTGTACAACGGATGACCGATGGAGTCCGTCAGAGTCAGTTTGAAGACTGAGATCTAGACCGTACCGCTAGACCAACATTAGCTTACATCCATATTAAGCATGGTCCAAACATTTCGAATATGACGAGAAGTTCTATAGATAGTATTTTGAGTAATATATAAAGATGTAAAACTATTTCATGACACCTACCAAAGCAGTCACTATACATGTTTAAAATGAAATGAGTGCGTTCTGCCGGTAGACATGTAAGTCCCATGGAAGACGCCCTCTCAGCGGCTTTCCGGAAGTCCCACGCTGCTCGGAGACATTCGCTGTTCCCAGTTGACGCGCTATCATCGGGAACTGTGGCACATCCATCCTGGTACTGGACAAAGTTCATGCGGAGGCCTCTACTGCCCACCACTGCGTCCACGTATGGATTGCGGGGACTTGGTGGGATGGCTTCAGGCGTTCGTAGAATGTAAACTCCGATGCGGTCAGTCTCAGAAAAGGTTAACGGGAGTGGAGCACGAAGCGGGAAATTGTGCGTAATCGATTCTTCAAACTACGAATAATATAACAGGAAAATATAAAAGAGATATAAAGGGTAAATATTGATATCTATCCATACGATGTGTTTTTTATAATTTGAGCATGGACCCTTATATAAGCTCAACCAGTCAGTCATCTTTTCATATATAGTATGTTTAATTTCAAAGTTGTAAGCAAATCAAGAACAGAGAAAACAGCTTTAGAAATAAAATAAAGTATGATCAAACAGGTCGTGAGACATCTGACTTAAAGTTGTTGAGGCTGTTTGCACCTATAGGACTATCCCTCATGCTAACGTGAGGCCAATACTGATGCGAAATCTGAATTGAAACTTCCGTATTTCAGAGTGAGCAGCTAAAGATCGACAGTTCTAAAATAGATGTACTCACCGTGACACGAAACTCAGTCGTCAAGATTGTATTGTTGACAACGTTTCCTCTCTGATCTGTGGTGGTAATGTTGAACATGGCATAAAGGTCCCCTTCCAAGTTAGGGGCAATGGCAGTGGTGATGATAGTAATCTTAACGAAAAAAGACAGAATAATTCAAATCATCACAGTTTATAAACTTTACATTTTCATGCTCAAAATAACGTAAGAATGGATCGACTAATGGACTCATTTTTTCTTTCTTTTCCATCAATTCATTATTCATAAGACTGATTTAGAATTGACTATGGACACATTATAAGCGCAATGTTGAACGTATGATCGAACACGAACTAACCATGTTCAAATATTAGATTTCATGACTATCAATTTGCCTATATTGAATTTTATGCAACAACATGTACCTTTATTTAAACATATTTATGGGTTACACCCATTAAATAAGATCGATTGATCGATTCGTATTGAAAAACAAGTCAGAAAAAATCTTGGAACCAGCGGGACATGCACAGTTTCTCATTGGATCTGTTTGGATTCCATGTTGTCGGTGCATAATGTAATGATCATATAATATGGATCGGATTGTAAGTAATTGACCAACTATCCCGTAAGTGAATGACTGTTCACTGCGAAATATCTATTGTGGTATTCGATCACTGGTATTGTCCTGGATTAGATGAGTGACATTGACTAACAGCTACAGGATGTGTTTGTCATTAGAAGAACATTAGAAGAACGATACACTTTTTTAACTTGACTATTTGAAATAGATTGCAATTATGATAATACAAAATAATAGATGAATTATTCCCCCCCCCCCTCTCTCTCTCTCTTTCTCGATCTCCCTGTCTCTATCTAGATCTATCTCTTACCGAATCAATGTACGATCGTGGGGTCTCTGGCACTGGGAAGAGATAGACACGCCCTGTAATATCTCCCGAGAAAAGAGGTCCACTAGAAGGCATGGCTGTGATGCAGTGGGTGTTGACGAGAGTGGCGTTCTGCTCTACCTCTTGACAAACTGTTCCTTCTTCGTCGGTTAAAGAGCAACTAGATTCATCGAAGCCCGTTCCGCAGTCGTCGTATGAGTCACAGACATGAGCCCTGTCGTAACAGCCAAAGCTGACTGGACAGACAAGCTTTCCTTGGTCACAAGGTGCTGCCAAATTAAACGTAACCGGATAACTTATTAGGATTGCCCGAAGCTCTATACGTTACTATTAACCTTAAGCGAACGGACCCATTTTTTTTCTTTTCTATCTAGATCTCCGATACGGGTTTCCGTTTTGAAAGAAACTGATCGGAATTGATGCCGACTGAATCTGATTTTTATACCATTACCAATGACAATTTCATTTTGGCAATTGTATCTTTGCGAGTAGGACATGAGATTGATTTCGACCAATCACGACTCTTTATAAAACGGGGTTACGGGGATTTTGTAAAAGAATGTTATACAATGTTATTTAGGAATAAATCATTATCATTTGTTCAAAATTCTTTAACCCCCATGGTCTTGATTATGTCAATCAAATAAGTCTTAGGCTGGTACAAAGTACAGCTTGATTTTATGCAATAATTCTGGATTTCCCATCCACCGTGGGTGAGGTGATGAGGCCTCCAAAGGCATTTATTACTCTTCTCTCGGATGATGAGAGTAACATGAACAGTACTTCTACCTTCCATGGAACCCCGGGCAACCTCTATTAGGTTTTCCAATATTCACCCGGATGATAGGTGCACCGGTTTTATTATTAAGAAGAAGAAGAAAAAGAAAAAGAAGAAGAGGAGGAAAAAGAAATAGAGGAGGAAAAAGAAATAGAGGAGGAAAAAGAAGTAGAAGATGAAAAAAGATATTTCTATATTGAACCTCTCCGAAATTTTAGGTTGGATATGCATTTTCTTCAAACTAGACTTTTCCTCGTTTTATACTGATTGAGATGGCGGCAAGCTAAGTTTAAATTCATACTCACCCACATTCACATCAATCATTGGTGATGAGGTGCTTGATGAGGTGCTTGATGCGGTGCTTGATGCGGTGCTTGATGAGGGCACAGTCGTCGAATTGGTGCTTGATGCGGTGCTTGATGAGGGCATCGTCGTCGGACTGGTGCTTGATGCGGTGCTTGATGAGGGCACCATCGTCGAATTGGTGCTTGATGCGGTGCTTGATGAGGGCATCGTCGTCGGACTGGTGCTTGATGCGGTGCTTGATGAGGGCACCATCGTCGAATTGGTGCTTGATGCGGTGCTTGATGAGGGCATCGTCGTCGGACTGGTGCTTGATGCGGTGCTTGATGAGGGCATCGTCGTCGGATTGTTGCTTGATGCGGTGCTTGATGAGGGCACCGCCGTCGAATTGGTCGCAGTCTGGCTGATGACGTAATTCATGTCCACAGTGAAAAATAGTAAGAGACACAACATGGCGCATCTTCGAGCAGACATTGCAACTTTGGGTATTATATTTATTTTCGATTGATGAATTCCAAGCGATTTGACAACAACGTTTCTATCCAAGTTGAGACGTACTATCACACACTGGGTAACACTACATCAATCATCACGCCTGAATGTTGTTCTTGCTCAGTACTCTTTACCATTAAAAGCATGTCGTCGAGCCTAGTCAGACGTCCTGGCAGCGTTTATCCTCTAAACGTATCTTCAATATACAATCCGATGTTTTGTTTTTTAAAGAAGCTTCAATCCTTTTAAACAAATGGTGTGCTGTATACGCATGTAATGCTTATTGTTTAATGTACGAGACTTCCGTAATACAGCTTCTGAAAACGAGTGCCCTGTTTATGGCGAACTTACGTAACACGTATTTTTCTTTTACTTTTGTTCATTTGCTGTCTGCTTGAGCGATCACATAGATCCAATTCTATTGGTGACGTACGCAACCTTTACGAACATGACAAAAAGACTTTTGTTGAACACCAAAAACAGAACCATTGAATCTTACCAAAGAATATAGAAGTGACGAGGCTGTCTCATTGCCAAACCCTGTATTATTTGCTTGATCAACATGTTTGCAAACACTCTCAAGAAATCAATACCAAATACCATATTGTACTTCCTACAGACATGATTACGTCACATTATACAGATATTGACTGGCAGGGGTGTAATATAACATTCTTTGGAACGCTGATATGAAGGGAGTTATATTTTCCTCAATGCGCGCATCGGGAACATATGGTCACGAGGGAAATATAACTCCCTTCAGGTCCGAAGAATGTTATATAACCCCTGCCAGTCAATATTGTTATATTAGATAGCCTTGGTTTGAAATTTAGGGAGGGGGGGGGGGAGGTCCATTTTTTTTGCCCGAAATTTGTTTTCATTTTTTCTCCATTTCATTGATTAAAACAAAATTGACGATTTTTTTTTTTTTTTTTGAAATAAAAATTCTTTAAAAAAAAAATTTGGAGGGGGAAAACAAAATATGGAGAAAAACAAATTTCAAGGGAAAAAAAAGACCATCCAAGACCATAGCTGGAAATGATTTTCTTTTTCGTTTTGAATACTCTAAAAAAATGTTAACTGCTACATTAAAAAAAAAAAAAAAAATGATCAACATGTTTGCAAACAATCTCAAGAAATCAATACCAAATACCATATTGTACTTCTTACATACATGATTACGTCACAATATACAGATATTGACTGGCAGGGGGTGTAATATAACATTCTTTGGAACGCTGATATGAAGGGAGTTATATTTTCCCCAATGCGCGCATCGGAAACATATGGTCACGAGGGAAATATAGCTCCCTTCAGGTCCGAAGAATGTTATATAACCCTTGCCAGTCAATATTGTTATATTAGATAGCCTTGGTTTGAAAATTTAGGGGGGGGGGGGTCCATTTTTTTGAGAAATAAAAATTCTTAGAAAAACAATTTAGGAGGGGAAAAAAAATGTCAAGGAAAAAAAAGTATTGTTACATCACGAGCTCTGGACCAATCACATTTCGGTATCTATCTAAGCTATCTAATATATTTTTGTAATTTTGGCATATTTCCAAAGGTAATCGGTATTGTGAATAGTTGTTAACATCATCCTGTGAAATCATGCTGAATGATTAATATTTCATAACAAGGTGTAAACGATGTCCTCACTTTGTGGGAATGTGGTTGTCATGCCAACAGTGATGCAAACGGCGCTTTAAGAAGGACTGTACTTGGAACTCAGTTTACTAATGAGTCTTCATCGTTCGGGTTCTCATGTAAGGTCTTACGAGATCAATGATGGATCTTTCGGGTTCTCATGTAAGGTCTTACGAGATCAATGATGCATCGTTCGGGTTCTCATGTAAGGTCTTACGAGATCAATGATGCATCGTTCAGGTTCTCATGTAAGGTCTTACGAGATCAATGATGCATCGTTCGGGTTCTCACGTTAGGCCGGGTCTCACGAGATCAATGATGCATCGTTCGGGTTCTCATGTAAGGTCTTACGAGATCAATGATGCATCGTTCAGGTTCTCATGTTAGGTCTTACGAGATCAATGATGCATCGTTCGGATTCTCATGTAAGGTCTTACGAGATCAATGATGCATTATATGTTAGTGATTGGACCAATACTTTATAACCGAAAAGAAAAAGGAAGAAAAGAGGAAGAAAAGGAGGAAGCTTAAGAGGAAGAAGACGATGATGAAAAAGAAGGGAAAAAAATGCTCGCAACATTTAGGCAGGGGCGGATCTACGGGGGGGGGTTAGGGGGCCTCAAAAAAAAAGAAGAAGAACAAAAAAATATGTTCACTACAACCCCCCCCCCAAAGAGCAAAATATTGGTGGAGGTGATTTTTAAATTTCGGCCGCCCCCCCCCCCCCCTCTTGGAAAATCCTGGATCCACCACTGTATCAACTCCCCCCCCCCCCTTAGCAAAAAGTTAGATTCGCCCCTGTCAGGAATGACGAAGCAAGAAACGGTCTTTAAGAAGCCATACATGATCCAGTTTCCTTCTACAGTTATTGAGTCTGTCACGTACTTTCGGAAAGTGTGAGGAATGACAAAACTAGACTTTTGAATATTCGCCAGCTCAAGACAATAAAAATGGATGCATATCTGAGTAAGTTTATTTTTAGGTGGATTTGAAAGATATATGATAGGGTCAAAAGGTTAGGATTGGGATGATTTGAAATTGATGACAATTGATCCAATGTACTTTTTATCCGTTTGTTTTTCTGAATTGTTATCACATTCTTTCTCTTTTCACACCCCTCTCTCTGTTTCTCTCTCCACCTCCTCTCTCCCCTCTCTCTCTGTCTCTGTCTGTCTGTCTGTCTGTCTCTCTGTCTCTCTCGTTTTGGCTTCCTTTCTCATTCCAGTTAGTAATTACATTGTTACTACTGTCGTAATAACCAGTGGAATGTTTGAATAATTATGCAATTCAACCGTACTTCTGCAAATAGACTTAACCCTAATAAGGCCGTCCGGGGGGGGGGGGGGCATTATGGCACCCCCTCCACGATTTTTCCGATTGCTCGGGAACGCATATGGATGGCGCCCCGCCGCTCGCTGATTTTTTTCTTTCGAGTCTTGCGCAACTTTTAAAAGATTTCTTTTAAAAATCGGACCTACGGCTACAAGGTCACGTGACCTTTTGTGTTTGCATGTCAGCCGAAAATCGCTCATTTTCGTGATTTGTGTACAAAACATATGGAAAAGTCATTTTTCCTAAAATAGATCAAACATGTGTTATTGGGGCTTGTTTAAAGTTTAGGTGGTTGTTTTGGGAGTCAAAATAGTTGAATTGTAGTAAGAAATGAAATAAAACAACAAAAACAATGAAATACATAAGTTGAAAAAACAATGAAATACATAAGAAATTATCAAAACAAGGGATAACATAATGAATAAGCTGGTTCTTCCAAATTGTTTTGTCGTATTATTATTCAAAATTGTCTAATGAATATATGTAATGAAAAAGAATGCCTTAATATGAATAATATATGATTTATTGGTAAACATGTGATTTTTATGACTTTATTTGCATAAATTACCATAAATATGCAAATGAGTGAATTTTTCAAAAAAATGAAATTATCATATTATTTTATACACTTCACTTGACATGCGTGCACATTTTCGCGGCGATCGGTCGCTTTGCGGCCGAGATCTTAAGGGGGGGCCATAATGCCCCCCTTAATGCCCCCCCGGCCGTACTAAGACCTCAAATAGCCCGGCCTTTTTAGGGTTAAAGAAAATTATCATCATTTTTATTACAGTAGATAGGCCTCAATTGGACAGATTTATGAGTACTAGTAAGATTATAATTATGTGAGCGGATCCAGATCCTTCACATTATCCTCGTTCCATATGCCTTGAAGCTTTAGGGAATATTTTTACTTTGCTGATTTATCCTTGCTTTCATAAAATCAAATCATCAGGGTGAGATGGATTTAGATCAAGGTGTTAATTCCCTAATTACATCCGCCATGTTGATGTGAATAATAAACATTTGAGATGCAGTCTGCGCATTAGCAGAATAACAAATATTCTGATGGAGGTTGTTTGTAACAAAATGTAAAAAATAAAACAATATATATTAAAAAAAAGAAGAGATGGAGAGTGCTCATGAAAGTTTTGTAATCATAATTCAATAATTTTTCAACTCTGAATTAATAAGTACACAGATAAAGAAAGAAATCTTGTTCATATTTGGAAAAAGTTATTAATGAAGCAATTCCATCACTTTTAGCTTATGGTCAGGATTTTTTTTTGTTCTCAAATGCACGAAGTAAGACCTTACTATGTTTTAAAGATTTGTGAATATTCGGGGTCATTTGCACTATGTGCCGATTAAAAGATGAATTGATCTATTGATGCGTTATCGTAATCAAGCATTTAAGTTCAGGCAGATCTAATATTGTCAAAAGGTATGATTGTGTGTGTATGTCTGCGTGGGAGGGGTTCTGGAATTTGATTTCCAAAAATGCCATTAGCTTTTCCTGACGGGGGCAATGGTGTGTATCATCGAAGCAATATTTTCCAAGATGATTCCCTGTTATCTCTCAAAAAAATACGTTGTTTTGTCAAAATATTCGTTTCATATCAAATTGATTGCATTCTCATACACCCTCCATCCCTGGGCACATAACCACTTAATATCAACAGAAGTAAAGAAATTGAACTTCGAAAAATACACCTTGTTTTGATAATGTCGTTATTTTATTATAAATATATATATATATATATAATTCGTTTTTTTCAGTCAGTTGGAATAAACACATGACATACATCAGAAAAAATCAATTGAATATCTACCTCACACAGAACTGTGCAGAAGAGTTATCATACAATATTTAATGACATGTATGATAAAATAAAAATTGTTGGGTGATAAACAAACGTAAACAGATGGTACACCTCCCTCCCCCCCCCCCCAGGTTTGACTGAACTTCATCTTCATGAGGAAATCAAATGATTTATTTAATTTAAGAATTCTTTTCAAACAGTGCGAATAGGACTCCACATCAGGTTGTGATTCAAGTTTTGTTCTCATTTAAAGACCGATTTTTCAATGAATATGTATACAGGGGTCAAGTATTGTCAGGTGGACTGACATCTCGCTCCTGAATGATTATAATGACAATGTATTTTGTCACCAAAATACTGAAAAATATATAATGTAAAAGTACAGATAGATAATCTCGCTGCTTAAATAAGAAAATACCCGCCCGAATTTGAGGTTGCAGTTCTCCGAATACGAGTAATTTCGAAATTATCTCATCATTAATTAGTAACAATCAGTAGTCATCATCAATATCTCAATTCATTCTTAATCTGGAGGCCATTAAAATATATCTGCTTTCCTTTCAAGTCAAATGGACCAGCCACACTTTTATCTGATAAATATGAAAGTATGCAAAATATGAAAATAAATAATCAATTAAACTGAGCTTTATGAAAACAAACGAATCCTGTTCCAAACATATTTTCACTGAATGAAAATGCTATTTCCAATAAATTAAATGTAATTAAGTTGTACTAAGCATTCTTGTATCTCCCCCTCCTATGACTCTCTCTGTCTCGTTCCAAAGAGATACCAGCAATTTTCTCTGTCTCTGTCTGTAAATGTGTGTGCGCGTGTGTGTGTGCGTGCGTGTGTGTGTGTGTGTGTGTGTGTGTGTGTGTGTGTCTCTCTCTCTGTGTCTCGCTCTGTATACATATATATATTATGTAAAGTAGAAAATGTATCAATTCACAACGCGAGAGGCCATTCCATCTAGCGTTGTTAAAGATAAACCTCAGTTCTGGTAACAAAAAGAAAATTAATTCTCACAGAATCAAACGAAACTTACACTGAATGTTCAAGATTACAAATAAATGACATGTGCCAAACAATTTTGGAAGAAAATGTATACTGGCTGAGTAATGAGCATAGAAAGACAAGGAAATCAAGGTAGTACTAGCCCCGACACCATGTGTCTTGTCCCATATATAGCTTTCTGTGTACAGTGCTTGTTACTTTACCAAGACTCGGTCAAATTTATTATGATTTTGATGACTCCAGAACCTTGCAGTGCACACCAATACTTACATGCTACATGATCAACTGTTTCTGATCCTTTCCACACCTTTTCTTTCACAATGCAATCGCATTACCAGTACTAAAGTTTATCTTTAATTGATATATTTTCAACTATTTTCATTCTGCCTAGTTTCCTTCTGCATCACGTTGGACATTGTTCCTTTTAGCATTTGTATATATTCCCTATTGATGTACAATATTTCTTACGAAAGTGTACAAGAGATCCGTAATCTATTAATCTATATGTATCTATATAGACATAATATACATACATATATAAACACACACACATATCTGTCTGTCCGAATGTCTTTTTCATTCTGTGTCTTTCTGTCTTCCTGTCTGTTTGTGTCTTATGTACTGCTACCCCTATGTTTATACGCACTAGTGCAGACCTAGGTCCTAGGGTAACTATACGTCCCTCCATCCAGGCCATATATTGATGATAAAATATTCCTTGGACTATCATGCTGGAAGACTACCCCTCGAAACACTGCCCCTCGAAAACACTACTCCATGGAATACTTCCCTCGGACCAAACTGCTTTCCAGATGTGCACAGATACAGAGTTACTACGAACTGTTTTTGTTACAACATCATTCTATATCAGTCCAGGGTATACACCTCCCTGATCAGTCCAAGGAGTTCAGTCTCACCGTTGTACGGCCAAAACGAAGTGAACACTATACTATTCAAGACTCTTGAGACATCCTGCAAGAGTTGGAGGTCTATTCAGTATGTTTTCCTCGGTTCTTCAACGGTGTTTTGATCCAGGGTTTTAGCTGGCATCTTTCCATTCAATATCGTCTTCGTCCATTTCCTTTGTGATTTCTGCAGATGTGAGATCCAGGTTTGCTGTAGGTAAAATAGATAAATTATCAAATTAAATGTACGATAATAAAGCTTTCCTTCCAAATTGTTTATCTGCATGGCAGTATGACTGCAGTCAGCTAATTATTTAGCAGGATGTCTGAGTTGGGGGAATCAAAACTGCGTTCAAATTCTTCCAATTAAAATACACATAATTATGGTAATCGCTTATGAATAGAAACGTTGCATGATACTGACATAGCGTTCAACTTAATTTCGTTACTCCTGAATAACGGGACTCTACCACGCCCTCAGATCTCCTTGTTCTACCATTGGTAGAAATAATGAAAGGGTTAGGAGAGTATTGCCTATGATGAATCTGAAGGGTGCTCAGTTTGCTCCGTGCCTTATAATTAATTTCGTTAAAAGATTAGGGCAAGGGTTAGGGTTCCTAGTGGGTCAGATGATTTCTATGGTTAGGGTTAGGGTCAGGTATAATGTAAGGTCTAGAGTTTTAGTTAGGAAATTCAGTTAGTGTACGGTGGATAGTGACCGCGAGGCAATTGTCGTAGGATCATGTCCTTTGTCGTACAACCAACTCAAGATGTTGACTTACCTTGGTGTTATCTGTCATGCAATCGAACGTATAGGCTTCGGATACAGGCCCAGCTTTGCTCGGTTTTAGCAGTACCATGGTGTGCTGTATGTCGTGAGCTGTGAACAAAAAGAATTACATTTATAGCCACCATTAATCCAGCACCGTCATACACTAGTGACTATCTACAGGGTAGGAATTGATGAATGGCTACCTTGCCCAGTCCATGGAAGCGTGGTGCTTCCAGGGGCGTCGCTAGACCTTTTTCAGTGGGGGGGGGGGGGGGGGGATGTAGAGGCCAAAAATTACCGACAAAACTAGCCACCAATTACCGCCAAAATTAAATTTCCAATATCTACAAATTTAACCCTATAAACCTGGACCGAAGGCTAAATTGTTTTTCCTATGTACTTGCATATGCGCAAAATAGTCATTTTCCTCGACGACATAAATGTACGAATTATTTCTTCAATTTAGTCAGCATCATAGCTATATATTTTAATGCAGGCGCGGAGCTAGGATCTTATTTTAGGGAGGGGCGATAGTGAGCAAGATAATCACTTAAAAGCGCGCTCATTAGGGGGTGTGGGTGATGGGCCTTCCGCGCGTAGCGCGGAAGCTTAGACGTTTCCTTAAATTATTAGGAAAAGAAGAAGATTAATTGTACCGTTTTCGACTGGTAATCCTTGGCTGAATGAAGTCCCCCCCCCCCCCCTCCCGCGCGAAGCGCGAAAGCTTTGACGTTTCATTCAATTATTATAAAAAAGAAGACGATTTGCTGTACCGTTCTCGACTGTTTATCCTTTTCTGAATTCAGTATCCCCCTCCCGAGCAAAGCGCGGAAGCTTTGACGTTTTATTAAATTATGAGAAAAAGCAGACGATTCGGTGTACTGTTCCCGACTCTTAATCCTTAAATCTGAATGAAGCTTCCCCCTCCCGCGCAAAGCGCGGAAGTTTTGACGTTTCATTAATTATTAGAGAAAGAAGACGATTCGTCGTACAGTTTTTGACTGTTAATAAGCCCTATTTATCTGAATTCAGTTTCCCCCTCTCGCGCGAAGCGCGAAAGCTTTGACATTTCCTCATATCATTAGAGAAAGAACAAGATTCGTTGTACCGTTTTCGATTCTAAATTAGCCCTATTAATTTTGTCTGAATTCAGCTTCCCCCCTCTCGCGCGAAGCGCGGAAGCTTTGACGTTTCCTTAAATTATTAGAGAAAGAAGGCAATTCATTGTACCGTTCTCGACTCGTCTAAATGAAGTTTTACCCTTCTAGATTTTTGGCGTTTCATCACAATATAGAAAAAGGAAGACGATTCATCGTACCGTTTTCGACTCTTAGCCCTATTCATCTGAATATTTGACGTTTCCTCAAATTATGAGAGAAAGAACACGAATCGTTGTACCGTTTTCGACTCTAAATAAGCCCTATTAAATTTGTCTGAATTCAGTGTCCCCCTCTCGCGCGAAGCGCGGAAGCTTTGACGTTTCCTTAAATCATTAGAGAAAGAAGACGATTCGTCGTACCGTTCTCGACTTGTCTAGATGAAGTTTTCCCCTTCTGCGCGAAGCGCGGAATTTTTGGCGTTTCATCACAATATAGAGAAAGGAAGACGATTCCTCGTACCGTTTTCGATCTTATTAAGCCCTATTCATCTGAATTCAGTTTCCCCTTTTGACGTTTCCTCAAATTATTAGAGAAAGAACACGATTCGTTGTACCGTTCTCGACTCGTCTAAATGAAGTTTCCCCTCCGCGCGAAGCGCGGAATTTTTGGCGTTTCATCACAATATAAAGAAAGGAAGACGATTCGTCGTACCGTTGTTGACTCTTAAACCTTGTTTGAATTTAGTTTCCCCGAAAATTTTAAACCTCTGATTTCTTTAGCTGATATTATAGGAAAGTGAAACTTCGAGAAAATACAAGTATTGTAGTTGTAGTCACTCTCGAAGTCGTCACAGCGGATAAGAAGTCACAGTTCGTAGGGAAAAAAAAACTTGTCGGCCGACCGACAATATACATCTCACCGACTTCAAACTTCTGCATTGATATAGTACACGAGGATCGAGCAAGAATACCGACACAGCTGACCCGACACAGCAACATATTTACCCGTGTCTTTCTTGCTCCCTCGACGAGACGACTCCACCCAACAACCCCCTTCTCTCTTTTACTCCCACTCCTCCTCTCTCAGACTCTTACCTCCCCTCTCTCTCCTCTCTTTCACGCCCCCGTTTCTTTTGTTTCCCTTTCACTCTTTTTTCTTCTTTTTTTCCTTTTCTTTCTTTTCTTTCTTTTCCTTTCTTTCCTCTCCTCCCTCTGTTTCTTTTTTTTCTCTTTCTTTCTTTCTTCTCTTTTCTTTCCTTTCTTTTCCTTTCTTTCTTTTTTCTTTTCCTTTTTTCTTTTTTTCTTTTCTTTCCCTTTCCCTCTCTTTTTTTTCCCTCTCTTTTTTACCCTCTCTTTTTTCCCTCTCTTTTTCCCGACGGCAGCCCAATTTTACCGACAATATCCTGACAGGTGGGGGGGTGTCGCACCCCACACCCCCCCCCCCTTTGGCGACGCCCCTGGGTGCTTCAATGGTATCGGACCCGGGACACTGCTTTAACAGCCAATCCAGAACTTTATTTACAGAGCATCAGCATATGAAGTTCATACACACCATTATCAATTTTTTAATTTTTCGTATTCTTGGAGAGAAATGGCAATATCGATCACCATGACTCCTTCTTCAACTGATTGTGAAGTATACCACTACACTACAACACTTGAAGAGAAGTGTCGAAGCTCACCTTCACAAGGCACATACCATCCGTTTAATTAACGGCCTATGCTAGCTAGGGTCTGTTCTATGCCTACGGATAAGATAATTAGTTTCACTGGCTCTTAGTACACATATGACATGCTTTCCTGCGTTTGGGACTTCCATTTAACGTGTTATCTTTGGGTCTAACCTATGATTAAGAAAACGTGCCACAGGCTCTTAGTATAACTTAAGGCGTGACTCAATCTCCTACACATGGACCCCATCCCAATTTAACGCCATATCCTAGGGTCTATATTCGTCTATTGACCTATTCTCACCTGCACACTGGTTCTGGTCGACTTCTGTCCGTTGAAGCTGGTCCAGCATGATTGGGGGTTTGCACACCACGAAGAATACCCCATCCTTTGGGCGAGGTAATGACTGGTATTTCTGATCAGGAACACTGGGGAAACCCGTAAATGATCGTCGGGTCACCAACTTGCGTCGTCTCCTTGTGATCAGTAGCATGTCGTCGAAGAGGAATACGTAGACGTCAAGAGTTTTTCCGTGTTCTGAGGGAAAAGAGAAGAACGGGAATAGTTATGCTTCGAAGGAGCGCTTGGGAGAAATAGATATTGCATATAGATCTGCTTGAGAATATATTGAAATTACACTAGCTTAAAGAATAAAAATAGCCTTAAAACTGACACCAAATATCTATGATGAGAACACTAGCACTATGTCAGAAAGCTAACATCCATCCCTTATGGTATAAATAACAGAACCATTCAAATTCCATTAAGTAAACTGATCAAATAAGGTAACGGGCTGGTTTGAAGAATCGGTGATAGGTAAGAACCTGTCATAATTATATTGTAGTTTCCTTTTAAGGGAGGAAGTCAGATCCGGCAAACAGGGCGATTTGCTAAAGATTTCGCTTACTTTCTACATTGAGCTAGTCTCCTTTCCTCTAGGATGGATATGTTGCACATTATTTGCTCTACAACCTGAAGGACACTCACCGATCATTCGCAGCGGTCCTTCGTGGACGAGTGTTCTCTGAGAGCTCACCAGAAGACTGTTCTCCGTCGATTCATCGTTCGAATGTCGACACTATGGATATTAAGAAGTAAGTTACATTGGTTGCGGTGTGACCACGGCTTTATATTGGAAACATGAAATATTTATTTTCGTTAACACAGGAGAGAAAATGTATTAGTTGAAAGAAATCTTGCCTGCTTTCACTATTTTTGTTACTGGTAATGCCGTTGCACTGACCCACTGTTTTTTCTCCAATTTTGTAATTCCTTCTTGTTGCTGTTTTCGAGGTTTAATATCATGCTGAGGCAATGCTAATGTCTCTGCATGTAAGTTCTAAAATTATGTCATTTTTAGTAATCAATTCAGGGATTCTAGCTTTTCTCTTTTCGAAAGAACATATATATATATATATATATATATATATATATATATCATGTAGGCCTATATGAATTCAATTTAGTACAGATATTTCACGTGTAAAGAGAAATCAGCCTATGGACCCCAAGAATGCCAAACACATCTACAGGCACTTCATCATGTTCTGCACGGGTTATTCGTGTGGACATACCCTGGATGAGTCTAGTTCCTCTTGATCAGCAGGCCATGTAAGCATCTGCTGGATCTCTCTGAGCCGCTCAAAGCTGGACAGCCATTTAACCTTGCCTTCTAGGTCATCTAAGAAATACAAGCAAGGTGTGAAAACTTGTACCATACTTTCATATAATCCTCTCTCTCAAAGTATTACGACTCTCTTTAAATATGGGACACAAGCATATCAGGGCGATTGATCCAGATAGATCACTAGTCCTACAATCAACCGCACACTTAGCATCCCTTGAGAGTTGGAATTAATATCACATTGTGATTGATTTGAATCAATTGAAATCTTGACTATCCATACAGATCACCTTTATCGACTTTATTTGTTAAAGCAAAGTCTCCCGTTTCGATCAAGGGTTTCGTGAAAAAAACACTCACTCAAGGAGAGGGGCAGGCAACGTGTTGCGAAAAGGATGTCTTGCCCTCCCACACACCCGATAGCTTTTTTCAGTCACATTTTATCTGACTAACCCATGAAAGCAGTGCCCCCCTCAAAGCCCCGACACACGTTGTATACTCACCCATGGATCGTTCGACGTTGAGTAAGGTCGCATCAATCTCGGCTTGATCTTGAGCGTCCGAAGTGCAGTCTCTGATGTCTCGAAGAAACAAGGAATACTTGGTGATTCGCTGGATGGGAGTGATGAGTAAATCCACCAGCTTCAGTCGTTTGCATCGTTTGTCCTGCTCACAGAGCTATTTCACAAGGGGAAAATGGGAGGGAGGTACATGTAGATAATCTTACAATATGAAAGCATAGTGTTATCATCATTACAATCCAATGGCATATTGTAGACGTGTCGTGGTCGAGTGGAAATGTCACCGGACTGTGGATCACAAGGTCCCGCGGTTCAAGTCCCGCCGCGGCACTAATGTCCTTTGGCAAGACATTGATCTACATTTGCCACTCTCCACCCAGGTGTTAAAATGGGTACCCGGTAGGATGCGAAAGCTAATGTGGTTTGATTAGCAATGGCGCTTGTAAAATGGCGACTGGCTGGAATGCTCCCCAGGGAGTGGAGAATGTGCATACCTTGTGTGCGAGTAAGCCTGAGTCCGATGACCGGGGTAATGTCCGCGCCTAGAAACAAGGTATTAGGCGCTTTATAAATGTGAGCTATTATTATTATTTTATTTATCTTCATTAGGTTAAATTTATCCCTTTCGACCACTCGTATCATGAGCAACTTTTTAGGTTCCATGCAGATACATTCCTTGTCAGATGCAATCAATTGTGACAAGATTCGCCATGAAAACAGATCCTTACAATTATCAGATTATTTTTTCTCTTCAAAAAGGCATGATTGTGTGCGGTACGAACACGTATTTGTTCCAATTACTGATCATAATTCTTGTAGCATTCGATCAGGTTTAACTTCAAGGACTGGTCGGATGTTTGTCACTAAGATCAGGCCTTTTCTCAGAAGACTGAAAAACACCCCACGCACTACACCAACGCGGAATCCTCTCATAAGAAGAGTACTCAGTGCTGCGTCTAATGGCGAAACCTATACGGAAGTTTAAGATTGCCAACGATATGATGAGGTAATTTAGCACAAGAACAAGAGAAAACGAGTTGTTGGAACTCAGCAAGTCAACTTGTCTAGGACGAGAAGATCGTAGATGACGAGTTGTTGAAACTCGGCAAGTCGACCTGTTTATGACGAGAAGACAAGATGACTTGTCATTTCGTCTTCTTGTCCCAAACAAATTGATTTAAGATTTCCAATAACTATCTTGTCTTCTCGCCTTAAATTATCTCGTCATTTTGTCGGCACTTTAAATTTTAAAGCTTCCGTAAAAACCTCTAAAAAGCCACGGTTCGTCGACACCCCACTGCAACACGTGCTATCAAATCAACACGCGTTTCAGTGGAATGGCGATTAAAATCATACCTTGGTGAATTCTAAGAAATCCTCTTGCTTCTTCAGAGCCTGTAGATACTGCAAAGCGCCCGCGTAGTTCATACAATAACGAGAGTAGGCAGGACATACATGACTTAAGAACTGGGGAAGAAAATTAAAATAAAATAATTAGTCAAATTGGGTCAAGATATGTATATGCATGTGTATCTGTCTATGTTCATTCATAATGCCCATTCATTGATGTAAAATGAAACAGAAAACGGACAAAATGATTCTGCATTAGATGTATTTTCCATGGATGATTTACCATAAAAACCGACTAACCAATCAATCAACCAGAACCCACATTCTACTAAAATCTAAAGCTCAAGTTCGTATGAATTCAACGTACCAGGATGCAGGCGCGTACGCAGAGGTGGGGTGAGGGGGGAGGGGGGGGGGGGGTTAAACCCCCCTCCCCCCTTCCTTTTTTTTTTAAAATAAAAATAAAAAATAAATTATGCCAATGGCTGACCTAAAAAAGGTGACCTTACTCCCCCCAACGGAACATAATGTCAAATTTTCAAATTTCGAGACCAAAAAAGAAAGAAAAAAGTTTGCTCTTACTCCCCCCCCCCCCCCCCCCCCACTGAGAAAAAAATCCTGCGTACGCCACTGCCAGGATGGCACATTGATGATAGCTAATTTCAAATGGATGTGGGCCTTTATATTAGTTACCAGCGAATGTCGGGTGCTAACTCCGTATGCTAAAGAAGGCGTTATTATAGATACAGACACTATACACAAAGCACCAATTGTGACTGAAATACTTCTTTCTATTATGTATAATCGATTCTGGTTTTATATTTTAAGTTTATGTCATATCTTGGAGCAAAAGATGAAATACAGAACACCTACGTTTGCGAATGCTGCGACGACTGCTTGCGTACCGCCGAACTCGCTACTGCCATCAACACAAGTAAAGTTCCGAAAGAGCTCCCGACAAAACTCTGTACTGACCTAAATAAAAAAGAAGAGTTCAGTTGATACGGGCAAGGATGCATTTCTAAAAGGGGAGGCGGAGGAAGGGGAAGGAGAGGCACGTACTCATGCATGTGCCTTGTAGATACGGCATTTTCTTTGAAGGGATTCCTAAAAGACTTTAACTTCTTAAATTGCATGGTTTCTATATGAAGCTAACATTTTAGAGTAATATAATCTCAGTGACAAACCGACCCACACCGTCTTTAAAGGTAAAGACCAGTATTGGCAACGCCCCAATTTAAAAAAATGAAATGGAAGCTCTCATTACCAATCATGTGAAAGAATATGTTTTGACTAATACATGATGATAACAAATTTGCCGGGAAACCGCCTACTAATTCATATATTTGGTAAATTTATTTCTCTCATGGTCTGGTGAGAGAGATAGGGTAGTCCCATATACATCTTTCTGTGTATAGTGCTTGTAACTTTATGAAGAATGAGCCAAATTTCTTATCATTTTGATGATTTCAGAACCTTGCAGATGCTATATGCTAGATGATCGACCTTTTCTGATCGATTCCACAATGTTTCTTTCACATGCAATCGCATGACCATTACTGGTCTTTACCTTTAAACAGACAGACTCTCGGCCATTCGTGGTACTGTTTTTGTTTGGTCGTTTGTCGGTCTGTTGTCTGTCTGTTGTCTGTCTTTTGTTGGTCTGTTTTCGGTCTGGTGTCGTTCTGGTGTCTGTCTGGTGTCGTTCAGGTGTTTTTTTTTTAGGTGTCGGTCTGTTGTCGGTCTGGTGTCGTTCTGGTGTCGGTCTAGTTCGTGTGACCGAGGTATTACACTACAGTGTATTATGATAATGCTTTTCACCTTTTCAAATGGATGAAGATTGTGAATAAGGATATGTTTTTTTGATAATAAAGATAGTTACATTTGTATAGCGCTTTACTACGTTTCTAAGCGCTTTGCATTATAATTATTGTTCCCATGGTAATTGAATTCAGTTGCTATCCTACTAATAGCAGTGCAAACACTCCGTTCCCTGGCGAGTATTCCGGTCAGGCGCCATTTCACAAACGGGTGTAACATAGTTGTTAAGGTTCATAGATTAAGATATTTGCAACGTTTTAGAACGATAAAGCGTCGTTTTAAACTGTATTACTCAATAATTGTAAAAAGAAAGTTCACGATTAATGCCCAGAAGGAAATGGGGTATGAAAGGAAGGAAGAAAGAAACAAATACAAAAATGCTAAAGAACAAAACAAAAATCTGCTAGCACAACTATTCAGGATATTAGTGATTTTTAACAGTGTGTTATTAATGATTTTTAACAAATTGTTATTAATGAGTTCTAACAAATTGTTCGTTTTCAATCCACATTATGTCTTGGACTTACCGCACACAACTCATCCAGATTTGCGAAAAGTTTGGCCACCTCAATATGCATCAGATGACCTTCGCACTGCAACCAGCGAAGTCGTTCTTGAAAAATCTAATTTGGAGTAAAGAGATTTTACAACAAAATATAAATAGACAATTAAGACACTAACACAATGTATTGGTAAACGGCTAAGAGGCGTAAGAAAATACACATAAAACAAAATCCGGATCATTAAACTATTATCTTCATAGAAATCCACATTGTTATCACTGATAATGTCTTTACCATTGTTAGTATCGCTGTTACAATTATTATCATTACTGTTTGAAGCCAAAAGGAAGTTAACTCTACGTGAAATGATACGAGTTAAAGCCCCTCTGGCTCCTAACAGACCAATATCATGACCACTTTCGTTGTTTTTATAGTATCTTCTTAGGTATATTAAACACTATTGGAACAATCCTTCGATGGCGGTCTAGCTCTTACCTCTTTGAGAACGAGTATGTGATCGATGAGGTAGACGCACTCGCTCCTAAACAGCTCCCATACCTTGTCACATCGTTTGATCTCATTTTTGTCGACGGATTCATGGTTGATCGGCTCAGGTCGTCCCATACTCCACTCAATGAAGTCTCTCCAGTGCTCGTCCTGTCAATCAAGACATTAATGAACAAAATCAAATGTATTAATGTACATAAATAAATTAATTGATTAATCAATAATAAATAAAAATTAAACAACGAATATATAAATAAATAAATAAATAAATAAATAAATAAATGAATGAATGAATGAATATACAAATAGATACATAATTAAAAATATGATTCTCGCCGTCATAAAAATGTTTTGTTTTTGTTTTACTGCATCATTTCTATGGCTTCATTCGACTTGACAATGTGTTTGTGAAAAATGTACTTCTTAAAGGTAGGCGTTACTACTGCAGCTAGAAGGGATTAGACCACACAGCAAGCCAACGAGGTCACTGTGACAGGTGGCTATCTCATTAACTCAGCTCTCATTTAACATAAGAAAAAGAGGATCATGGGGGACCAACAGGCACCGATTTGGGAAGTTTTCTATATATAGGGAGCAAGTAGCTACAAGTAGGACAGTGTGCCTTTAATTAAGTCGAACTTTCCAGTGTATATAGTTGAAGGTCGCGGTGCGTGTACATTTGCCTGTGATTAAGGTAGGCATCGCTCACGATTCAAACAAAGAAGCTATTTATAAACCGATAATTTAATTTAATGATTACAAAATTCACCCTATACGTTCAGAGGCTAATTCGCACTATTTGGGGAAAATGGTACAATATTTTCTGAAACTTTTGTTTCCTTCATAATACTCTTTCCATACCCTTTATAATAAAATAAGTATGGACAATCATTGTACATGATTTACGCTCCTTAAATATACTAAATTCCTTGCTTAAAACATGGCAGATGAAAAGGTACTTTTGCCCAGTTTTGACAAAAGAAATAAACTGTCACATTGTACACATTTCATAATTACCTCTTAGTCTTAGAATACACGGAAACTTTTCCAACCTTTCAACTTAAAAAAACGTATTAAAAATAAATCAGATCACCATTTTCCAAAACCAAGTTATGATTTGGCTTTTTAGATTTACGTAAACATGGAAATGCCTTCCTCAGTAAATGCTAAATAATATTTTTATTGCCGAAGTAGACTTTTTTTGTTAACTTTCCCATTATTTTTTTATCGTTCAGATGACATTGAAATTTATCCGCTCTTCTTTCAAGGTAGTGCAGTATGCAGCAATAATTGTTATGGTAGGATAAATAATTAGTAATGACCGACGAATTCATGAAACCTGGTATAGAATTCTACCTAAATTAACAAGAGTGGAAATAAGTTGTAAGAGTCATATATTGGATCATCTGGTTTTTTGAGTGGAAATCCACACTCAAACTGGAGTGAATTCCAGTTGACTTACAAGTCCTAAATGCGTGGATATTTAATACAACTTGTATGCATTCTGATAGTATATATCATACCTTATAGACAGCGAAATCTAGCTTCTCTTTGTCGTGAATCTTGAATTTAGAAAACAATGATGTGATATTATCTGCGGTAGAGCTGTCTTGTTTACCCTGCAAAAACACAAGAGAGGTGGAGAGAGCGAGAGAGTGAGAGTGGAAGAGATATAGATATATATATATATATAGGCGTGAAGAAAATGGTCTAGGAACGTGAGACGTAGCTGTACTTTACAAGTTTATTACGAGTTTTCGGCTTGTGAGGCCTTCTTCAGGTTCTGAAGTACAAACACATACAAAAACAAATACATTGTATAAACAAATATACACGGCATACAAACTTAATATCACTCAATCATAGTCAAGCATCATGAACATAGCAAAAATTAGTACGAGAAATACTTTCGGAATAAACTTAGAAATGATTATGCAAATTCAAAGTGTAAAGTACAGCTACGTCTCACGTTCCTAGACCATTTTCTTCACGCCTACATATTCTGGAACACCCGTTGTCATGTCAGAGATGAGAATTCTCGCACTTATATATATATATATATATATATTGGATAAGGCAGACTAATGGAACATGGTTGCAACTCCGAGTTTCACGCCTTGCGAGCGATCATCAGGCAATTGGTAGCATTCTTAAAAGTACATGATTACTCTACAATCTACGATACGTTCAAAATAAGACTTAACTAATACAATACAATACAAAACAATACGATTTACTCATATACGGAGGAATAGACCAAATCTAAGTATATATATATATAGAGAGAGAGAGAGAGAGAGAGAGAGAGAGAGAGAGAAAAGTAAAAGAATGGGAGAAAAGTGACCGGGGTATTACAAATTGTTCATCTTCATGCCCATGTACTAGGCCAGGGGTTCAAGATAGACAGCAAAGCGTTACTGTTCTTTTTCGCAAACACCGAATAAATGTTGCTCGAATATCCTGCCCATCCCCCATTTGTGGTTTCGTGTTTTTTGTGCCCCTTGATACACTGAATCCATCAAACTTAGGATATGTTTGTAATCATTCTCTTATTTAATAAAGCCACGAGGTAAGCTGTGACGCATATCACTTTCTTTCTCGACCTCATTATAATTCTTAAAAACACTTAGAAAGAAAACATAGAAGATCATACCAGGGTTCTCTTGATTTTGGCCGAGATTGATTTTCGTAGCACGGCGCCGAATTTCTTCTTCGTGTCTGAAAACACAAACAACAGTGTTTACAACTTAATGCTTGAGAGGTTATGACATAATAGACCGGTCCTAAACATAAGAAAACAGCGATATTTCCATATTTTTTTCATTTTATCGAACATATAGAGATTTGTTTGTTAGTATGAGTTCTAAAAGACAAATGTACATGTAAAACATTATAGAAGGATTTAGTGATAATTGGGCCTGTATTGCATTGTCTGAAAAAATGGTATAAACAGCTTAAATTTATTTCATTAAACTTTCGATCTGTGTCTCATTTTAATTTGACTTAGTTACCTGACCAACACAGTATTTTGTTATTTTGGAACATAATTATGCGAGTAACTTTTCTTTTTTTCATGGGTGATAAGTATGCCATGTATGTCCTATCTGTGAAATGTATACGTTAGCAGTGTCCTAGTATTCAAATTATGCAAGGAAACCCGTTTACTTGCTAGACTTCACTCTCAGACACTATGGAGTGACTGACTGGCGCTTTTCTTTTTTTGATAATAACATACAACAAATGAGTCCTAACAGGTACATGAGCATTTGTCTACATCAATAACCCACTTCTTGTAATGGACAAAATTAAACTGATTGAATATTTGTGCAGCACAAAACGTACGACCATTCGGTACAAGGGTCTGGAAATCAGACTATTACTTAGGTGATTGCAATCACTTATGTCGATTCGACAACTAATGGTCGTTTCATTCCCACAAAAAGCCATTTTTAAAGTTTTAAATAAGTATTGTCTTTCAAATCCCGTTGGAATTTCACCTTTCCATTTTTTTGACCTGCAAATGGGACATAGGCATGGGACATTATTTTCGTTATTCTGTTCTTCCATAAGAATCGTTGCCATGAGCTTTAATTGAGAGTAATAAATTAATGTTGGTTTATGAAAATCATTAAACCTCAATTAACGTGACACCGAAGAGTAGCAAACTTGAAAGATATATAAGCAATTTGTTACCTTGTTCACTTGTAGAATCGGTATCAAGCCCCTGAGCACTAGCCTCTATGAAATCTATTGGAAACAATGCCATTGTAAAGAAAATTGTCACTTTTGTAAAAAAAAAAAAATTGACCGTATTTGATGTGTAAAAATGTAAAGAAAAAGAAACAAAACAGCTATATTCATTCCTATTTTAGTACGTGATTTATACCGAGTTATACAGATACATGACTGAAATCACATGCCCATGCTTTCCGCTTACAGTCATGATAAATATAACTTCAGAAAATGTATGAATTAGTTATCGGGATTTCTAAATTTGTAGTGACTTTTAATACTCACCATTGTCGATATTTATCTCTTTAATTTTTTACTTCATATTACTTTTTATATTACTTAAAGGGATTAGGTATCTTTGTCTCAGATTCTAAAGGAAAATCCTGGATTTAGCTCATGCTGCAATTATGCATTCAGGAATCCCATGACTTTTACAAGCCGATCGCCTGTCTGATTAGTAAGATATTTATGATTGGAATTAGAAATTTAAAAAAAAAAGTTTTCCCAACGGTTTTATATCACTACAGTCTTTTAGGGAAATGAGTACGGTAAAACCGGTCTCTCAAAGATTTTTACTTTAGTGAAGCACTTCATGATACTTTTGAAGCGCATTTTTTTTTTTTTTTTTTTTTTTTTTAGGGCTTCAATATTAAACCATATCACAGACACTGATAACACGTAGGGCCATGCATCTCAGATATGTAAAACTGGAATTTAATGATCATTATTCATTTATTTTTTTCATTTATTATCTGTTTATTAAATATATTACCTTGTAGGTGCACGGCAGCAAAGGCTATAGAAGGAGAGAAAAAAAGGAAATTAAATAAAACGATAAAATATCACAATTCCCGTTATCCTCTCTTAATTAAGTCGTTAATAGCTCATTGATATGAACATCTACATATGGGAAAGATGAACTATATTTATTTAATTTTTTCCCGGTCCTGGGAGCACATCATCCAAACCAGTCATAAATTACTAACAATATACAACGTAGACATTTTTACTCTCAAATTCCTTAATAATGCTAAAATGATAAATTAAATACAATGGATGAAGATCGAACTCATTGATCAATATCAATACAAACAATCTGCTTGTATCAATATCAGTAAGAAAAAAATCCGATTGTCTGATTTGTTAGGCCCTAAATAATATCATTTCTATGATTGTATCAAATAATACTGCAAGCAATTTAGTTGGTTATGGTATGGTTATGCTACAAGAGTAAACATTATCATTATCATCATTATTCACATCTTGTTTATTTATTTTCATTCCAGTTGTAATTTATTATGTTTTATATTGATTTATTGATTGATTTGTTTATTAACTTACTTATCTATTTCATTAATTTTTTCCTTCTCATTTATTACCAGTATATTCAACATTTTATGAATACATCCCATTATAAAATAAGCGTTTCATAAATACTAACACATTTATAAAACTCACATGCTAGCGTAGGGCCAACCTCGGACACGCTATGAAAGTGATTACTCATGTCTGCTTCGTGTGCTGACTTCGGTCTCCTTGGATTGATTAGTGTCATCTGAGGTGAACATGGAGCTGAGGTTGTCACCATCTCAGTCACCTTCGATGTACAATCTTGGTGATCACTGATAATAATAGTAATAGAAATGATAATAGTAATAATAATGATGAGAATGGTTGCTTGTATATGCTTCGTGCGCTGACTTCGGTCTTCTTGGATTGAGTATCATCTGAGGTGAACATGGAGCTGAGGTTGTCACCATCTCGGTCACCTTCGATGTACAATCTTGGTGATCACTGATAATAATAGTAATAGAAATTATAATAATAAGAACAATGCTAGTATGTCACTGGACTGTCGATCACAAGGTCCGCGGTTCGAGTCCCGCCGCGCCACTAATGTCCTTTGGCAAGATATTGATCTACATTTGCCACACTCAACGCAGGTGATTTAAATGGGTACCTGACAAGAATTAATTCCCTTGAAATGCTAGAGCACCTTATGGCAGCCGTGCTAAAGCCAGGTAATAATCGGGAGCGCCAGGAGTGTCACGTATGACATACATGAGCGCTTTACAAGAACCCACTATTATTATTATTATTATTATTATTAATAAGAATGATAAAGAAATGGAGATGATGTTAATGGTACTACTACTACTACTACTACTACTACTACTACTACTACTACTACTACTACCACTACTACTACCTGGGGCGTACGCAGGATTTTTTTCAAGGGGGGGGTTTTAAAATATTTTGCTCCCGAAAATTTGAAAATCGCGCCGGCCGAAAAGTCGCTCAATGGGGGGGGGGGGGGGGGGGGGGGGGGGGGGGGGGGTAAGCGGGACACTTTTTTTTTTTTTTTTGGAGGTCAAAAAAAAATCGCAACGACTCAGCCAGCCGAAAAGTCGCTCAGTGGATGGGGGGGGGGGGGGGGGGGGGGGGGGGGGGATAAGCGGACACATTTTTTTTTTTTTTTGGTCTCGAAATTTCAAAATTTGACATTTTTTGTCGTTGGGGGGGGGGGGGTAAGGTCACCTTATTTAGGTTAGCCGTGGGTATAATTTTTTTTTTTTTTTTTTTTTTTTTTTTTTTAAATAATAATAAAAAAAAAAAAAAAAAAAAAAAACCCAAAGGGGGGGGGGGGTTTTAGGTTTTTTTTTAGGGGGGTTTACATACATAAAAATACCAAAGGGGGGGGGGTTTGAACCCCCAAAACCCCCCCCCCCCCCCTGCGTACGCCCCTGACTACTACTATACTAGCTGCTACTACTAGTAGTAATAATAATAATAATAATAATCATCATCACAGTAATAATTTGGAGAACATAATTCGTTCATAACAATCTACAGATTGATATGTTAAGAATCGAGTTGAAGATTTGATATTTGACACCCTTAATCAGGAATGGGAGGGGGTGCGTGAGTGTCCCTCCCGAAGAAGAACATCTTTCAGTAGCGTAACAAAAGCCCAGACACGGAGAAGAGGGGGGGGGGGGGGGGGCACTGGCATCATAGGGGGGGAAAGGCCACCGTTCTTGAAATGCAAGAACCGGTGGATGACATGCAAATTAACAAGGATATTGAACTGGGGAAGGACTTTACCTTTCCCCCTTATGATGTAGGGACCCATCTCAAAATAACAACAACAGTAATATAAAACACACCAACAAACAAAACACATGACTATAATTAAGTATTCAAACAAGTCCTCAGGCAATGTTACTTCCTGTACGATGGCATTGGAAGTTCATTCCCTGTACCTAATGAGATCCAAGGTTGCTTCATTTATTATTTTTGTCCTCCTGATTTTTTTTCTTACTCTCCTTGGCATTTCATATTTCCGATGACTGTTCTTGGAAAGGATTACGGCCCACCTGATTGTTATACACGCTGCACCTTATATATTCTCCATGCCACTTCCGACCTACCTTTTCTCCCGGAAGACGCAACGATCAATGCATCATATTACGTTAAATTAAGGGGAATAATACTATTTGTAATCAAGAGGGGATAAACATTTGCTCTTGTAACAGTGTGTGTTTGTGCATGCATAAGTGCTCTCAATTGGTTTGACAAACCTTAAACTAAGAATGTTTTCCCAATTACCATTACCAGGTAAAGATTAAACCATGATCGGATTAAAGGGTGACTAAATTACAAATTCATGTTGACTTTTGTTGAACTGTAATAATGTATACATAACAAATCCTATGAATTTTTGCTATACATTTATGTTGTATATTTTATATTATTTGTCTATTACTTTTTTCTACCTGCTAAGCTCCACCCCCCCCCAAAAAAAAACCCTCCAAAACCAAATGACTTTTGTGACATCATCATGTCAGTCATTCATCAGTCACAAAAGACATTGGTATGTCCCTTCCCATCAACTGACCACCTGTTCACAAAAGACAGTGTATGCCTCACCCACTGAGTACCTTATTGCATTTAATAACATTGCATTTTTCATATAATAGCCCATTGAAACCCTTCTTTTTATGG
>JAVYIG010012997.1:0-49954 GCA_035222895.1 Strongylocentrotus droebachiensis | reverse complement strand
TTCATTCTTTAGAGATTTGCCATTTTCCAACAAACTCATACAAATTAAGGTATAATTTACTAAAGATTGAGGAAAAATCTCGGGAAATGATGTCATTTTAGCAATATTTGTAAATCACCGCATTTAAATTATATTTGGGGGGCGTCTGCCCGATCTACACCTTTTTGGCGGGAAAAAGTCGCAACTGATCTCCCCTACCTTTTTTTCTTTCTCATTTGTTCTCTTTCCATTTCTCTTCTCTTTTCCTTTCCCTTCCTTCCTTCTCTCTGTTTAAGGTTTTCTGGGGGAGGCAAGGGCCTTTCGCCCCCCCCCCCCCCCGATCCACACGTTGTAGGCTGGATTAATCGTAACTGTTCTCCCTTCTTTTCACCCTTTTCTTTTCTTCTTCCTCTTTTTTGTTCCCTTTTAGCTCTCCTCTTACCCTTTCCCTTCCTTTCTCATTTTTGTTGGGCTGGCGGGGGTGGGGGGGGGGGGAGGCAAGGGCCTGTTGCCCCTCCGGACTACAACTTGTTGGCGGGAAAATTGCAACTGATATCCCCCTTCTTTCCTTTTTTCTTTCCCTTTATCTCTTCTTTTTCTTTTCTCTTTCACTTTCCTTTCTTCTCTCTTATTTTTTGATGGGGGGGGGGGGGGTAACAGCTGGGGGGGGGGGCAAGGCTCTTTCGGCCTCCCCCCGATCTCCTTTTTTTCCCCCTTTACTTTTTTCCTCTTATTTCTTTCTTTTCCTTTCTCTCCCCTTTCCCTTCTTTTCCTTCTCTCTCTCTTTATTTTTATTTTTTGCGGGGGGGGGGGCCAAGGCCCGCTCCCCCCCCCGCGCCTGTGTATACATGCGTAAATGTACGTGTGTGTATACACGGCGTGTATACATGAGTGTGTACGTGCGTACGTGCGTGCGTGTGTGTGTGGGGGGGGGGGGTGGGCAGTGGCGGATCCAGGGGGGGGGGGGCCCGGGGGGCCCGGCCCCCCCTTGAGAAAAAAATCATGTAAAATCACGTGATTTTTACCTTTTTTGGAGGTTGGGCCCCCCCCCCCCTGGCGCTCAAGGGGGGGGGGTGCAAATTGAAAAAAAATTGAGGACCAAAAAAAAAAAAAAAAATGTGCACATTTGGAGAAATAAAACAAAATTGTTTTTTTTTTTAAAGTGGTGTGTGTGGTGTGTGTGTGTGTGTGTGTGTGAGAGAGAGAGAGAGAGAGAGAGAGAGAGAGAGAGAGAGAGAAACGATGCCATCCATGATCCTACCAAAGCAAGAGCGTCTAAGCTTGACGCATTATTACAACAACAACAAAAATTATAAATGTATTCATGTATTATTCAGACTTTTTCATGCCGGAAATATAGACATGAAGGTAATGTGATGAAGTTTGATATTACATTATCTGACAGTACATAACGGTCTGTTTAATATATATATCATGCCTCTTAATACCAGCTCGTTTCTATTGCAACGTGCATTTCAACAACATAACAAAATGGTCGACGCTATAAGTATCTATCCAATACTGCTATCCCATAATTTAGATCCACTCAACATGTTTTTAAGGTAACATGTGTTTCCCCCCAAACAAACAAAAATACAACCCACCTCTCCAAAAAACCATTGGGGCCGATAGGTATTCCAAATCTCATAATTTGTAAATGTCTCAAAATTCATCAGCTTGTTCCTATCGTAACGTGCATTTCAACAATTATTTGTTTACAATTTAACCAGCTTGGGGGCGGAGTCCCCGGAAGCTCAGGGGTTTTAAGCATTGAATTACCAGCTGGGGGGCAAGGCTCTTTCGGCCTCCCCCGATCTCCTTCTTTTTTTTTCCCCTTTACTTTTTCCCTCGTCTTTCTTTCTTTCCCTTTCTCTCCACTTTCCCTTCTTTTCCTTCTCTCTCTCTCTCTCTCTCTTTTTTTTTGCGGGGGGGGGGGGGGCAAGGCCCGCTTGCCCCCCCTGGATCCGCGCCAATACTTATATGCTAGATTATCAACCTTTTATGATCGATTCCACAACGTTTCTTTCACAATGCAATCGTATGACCAGAACTAGTCTTTATCTTTAAATCATTGATCTGGAAACAATTATTTGCCTATTGTTGTATATTATATTACATTTTCACTAACGATGAATTTACATTGTAATTCAATTTTCAGGTTTCCCAGGTTTATTTAGGAAAATAGAAGATTGATATTGTTAAGTTGTTCGATAACATCACTCGGTTTGATTTGATTGGAGATATATCTCATTAATGAAACAGAGTAAAGGATATATAGTCTCAAACAAACCTACACCATTAAACTTCAAGCTCATTAATACATGATATATTGCGACACTTTCAAGGCTACTTATTATGTCAAGTTCATTTAAATACAAACGGCAACAGCTTCAATATTAAATGTAAGTTCTTCTCACTTAAATCATTGGTCTGGAAACAATTATCTGCCCATTGTTAATAATAATAATTACAGTGCTTATATAGCGCCTAACACTTACTTTGTCAGAAGTCTCTAAGCGCTCTACAATAATAATAATAATAATAATAATAATACAATAATATTATACAACATTTTTCATAACGATGAATATAAATTGAAATGCAATTTTCAGGAAAACCATACTTGTCACTTGTAATATTTGCTATATGATACTAAAGCATATCGTTACGCTTATGGATAGAATAATGGGAAGTACGTGTCAAATATTAAAATCATTACGTGCTATTATTAACCGGACTAGACCGTTTAGAATTAATAAAACATGTATACACTATTGCCAGTAAGCAAGTTTGCATATTTTAGTCAGGACAGATTTGAAGATGCTTTTATACATGCCCTACACTCTTAGTTGGATTGGTGTCTTCTAAAGTCTTCCGTATAAATATAAATTCAAAGGAGGTCAATAATCATTTTGAAAACACCCCTTTCGTAAGGGTGACACTTCAATATATATTGTGGACACATGTACAAATTTAAACATATTTTTTCATGGGGGGGGGGGAGGGGGGTGGGGGAGGGGGATCCAGAAAGGGATCGATATTTTAAAATGTTGGTACTGACTGGTCCATGGACTGTGGCCTAAAATTGAAGTTTACTGATAGGTCGCTTCACACATTTTTGCGGATACTTTTTTTGAGCAAAACAGTATATGGGGCCAACGTCCACACACGTCACATTGCACCCATGGAAGGTTTTTTTCTGTATCCTGCCCTGGCTTTTCACATGACAGCATGTCACAAACTGCACGCTCGCGATGAGGATGTTGTGCACTTATTTCCTCTTGTCTTTTGCGAGATGCCCCACCTTCCGAGGATCTATTCCCTTGGACACCAAAGAATGTATAGCAAATACTGACCAAAGACTGCAACACACTTTAAGGCTCTGGAGGGCCCAAGAGTGCAGCGTTGAGACTAATAAATATAATATATAATATATATATATATATATATATATATATATAATATCCTTCAAAATGTACAAGTAGATATTGTAGAGAATATGTATTCTGTTGATATCACGTAAGCTTGTTTACATGATTAAGAGTTATAGAAATAGATCAGTGCTACAAAATGAATATTAAGCTTGCTCTTTTAAAGGCAGGCTGTACTAGTTCAGCTAGAAGGGATTAGACCACCCAGTGAGCTAGCGAGGTCACTGTGACAGGTGGCTATCTCATAAACTCAGCTCTCAATTAACATAAGATAAAGAGGAGCATGGGGGACCAAAAGGCACCGATTGTGGAAGTTTTCTATATAGAGGGGGCAAGTAGCTACAAGTAGTACAGTGTGGCTTTAAGAACTCCATTTTTGCCTACTTGCTAAAATGTACCTAATAGATATTTACAACCCTTCGGACTGCACACTAGATACTGGCAAAGTAAAAGTGAAGTGTGAACAAAGACAGTGTATTGCTTGTTTTTATACTATAGTTTTGCTAAAGAATGTAATTTTGTAATACAACAAAACTTCCGGAACCTGTGAGGAGGTAGCATTGAGCTATATAATAATAAGACTTATCATATAGCTCGATGGGGGTAGTCACTTCCGTAACCTCCACCCCTTATTGTTAGAGTTCCAGCTCTGGTAATTATAGGGGAGAAGAATTACCAAGTCAATTTATCAATGCATACTTTTATACTTACACAGTTGAGAGTATGGAATTATTTGTGTGTGGATGAATATTGTAAAGGCGTGTTCACTGATCACACAACATAACTCTCTTTTTAATTTAACTACGAGGAAACAAGGTTGCACTGGCAATAAAATACATGATAAAAAGTATTCCCTTTTCGTTATTTTATTGGGTACTGATTTGCAGACACAACACTTGCAAAGTGTAGTCATGCAAGCAAATAAATGATTCAGAAGAATGAGAATCACATGAATGAGGATCGTGGATAATGCACGAAGTTTAAATGGTCATGTATGAGATGGACATGAATAAATGCAGCGAATGAATAGATAGAGCTTACGACAATGGTAGAAATGACGTCGAAAGTCTATGAAGATGATGACGGATGAAACGAAGAAAGGGGCTCACGCGATGATTGTGCGGAGGCTTGATGATGGAAACGCGACTTCGTTGACGTGGCTGAAGAGCCGGGAAGAACGCAATGTCGATGCCGACGCTCATGATGATGATGAGCGCTCGGGCGAGGAGAGAAGAGAAGAGATGTGGCGCTCGACGACGAGGCAGTGAGTCGCTCAATGTCGGAGGCCCAGGTTGAAATGTAGACATCAAAGCCGGTATAGTGGTGATCGTGAAGAGCAGTGAGTCGCTCGATGCTGGATCGATGAGCCGGACTTTGAAGTGAAATCATCAGAGTTGCAGTGAGTAGGAACTCCTGGATGAAAGTTCAGGCGAGCTACAGTGAATCGAGCTCGTGTGTGAAAAGAGCTACCGAAGCGAAGAAAATGGCAGCTTCCAGTGGATAATCAGGTGCCATGTCGGGTCCTGATTTAAACGTTCCACTGCAAGACTGCCCGTCCTTCTAAAGACGGCAGAGAAAAAGTTGATGTGCCATACAAGAGGTGATAGGCACAGAAGAGAGTTCTCCAAATGAAATGAAGGAGGTTAGAATTGAAGATGAATTTGCTCCTTGTGAATGCATGAAGCAAATTGTGGTAGAGGTGACATTCTCATATTGACGTGTTACTTCATCGAAGAACTATGAGAAGTGTAGTAGTGAAGCAAGTTAGAGAGAAGAGGTTGTTTTCATCCTTCTTGGGAGGCAGGATAAAACAAAGAGGGTTCTATTCCAAATTCTGGGAAGTTTGGGCGAGTCACTGGTGATAACTGCAGTGTCCAGGGCCATAACGCCATTAAGCTGACATTACGCCATTAAGCTGACACTTGTTGACACATATATAGGGGTGGCAGTGCCTGGCATATGTCAGAGGGCAATGTCCTCCCAAATTGGGTTACAAAGTAACACTGAATGAAATTGAGAAATAAAGAAAGATGAAATGAGGAAAATACTACATCAGCCCCCTCCTAGAACGTTGAATAGAAGGAAACGGGCGATAATAGAGAAAAAGTGATATTCCGAATGAAAATATATGAGAAAGTCTCATTTGAAATGCCAAACTTGAACATAGCGATCTGAGAAATGGACTGTTCTCCCTGAACTAGTTACAAGCATGGTATGTGAAAGGCTTTCAGTAGTAATGAATAGAACAGTAATACATGACATGATATGCACCGAATAAACGTGTATAAATGCAAGAGCATAAAACATTCGAAACAAAATCCAGAATGTATATAGTATACATTTGAAGAAAGACAAAAATGAAATTGTTAAGTCCAAAAAAATCAGGGAATAATAAAATCGTACAACCAAGCTTCCAAGTAAACGACGGGGTCACCAATGTGGAATTATTTGTGTGTGGATGAATATTGTAAAGGCGTGTTCACTGATCACACAACATAACTCTCTTTTTAATTTAACTACGAGGAAACAAGGTTGCACTGGCAATAAAATACATGATAAAAAGTATTCCCTTTTCGTTATTTTATTGGGTACTGATTTGCAGACACAACACTTGCAAAGTGTAGTCATGCAAGCAAATAAATGATTCAGAAGAATGAGAATCACATGAATGAGGATCGTGGATAATGCACGAAGTTTAAATGGTCATGTATGAGATGGACATGAATAAATGCAGCGAATGAATAGATAGAGCTTACGACAATGGTAGAAATGACGTCGAAAGTCTATGAAGATGATGACGGATGAAACGAAGAAAGGGGCTCACGCGATGATTGTGCGGAGGCTTGATGATGGAAACGCGACTTCGTTGACGTGGCTGAAGAGCCGGGAAGAACGCAATGTCGATGCCGACGCTCATGATGATGATGAGCGCTCGGGCGAGGAGAGAAGAGAAGAGATGTGGCGCTCGACGACGAGGCAGTGAGTCGCTCAATGTCGGAGGCCCAGGTTGAAATGTAGACATCAAAGCCGGTATAGTGGTGATCGTGAAGAGCAGTGAGTCGCTCGATGCTGGATCGATGAGCCGGACTTTGAAGTGAAATCATCAGAGTTGCAGTGAGTAGGAACTCCTGGATGAAAGTTCAGGCGAGCTACAGTGAATCGAGCTCGTGTGTGAAAAGAGCTACCGAAGCGAAGAAAATGGCAGCTTCCAGTGGATAATCAGGTGCCATGTCGGGTCCTGATTTAAACGTTCCACTGCAAGACTGCCCGTCCTTCTAAAGACGGCAGAGAAAAAGTTGATGTGCCATACAAGAGGTGATAGGCACAGAAGAGAGTTCTCCAAATGAAATGAAGGAGGTTAGAATTGAAGATGAATTTGCTCCTTGTGAATGCATGAAGCAAATTGTGGTAGAGGTGACATTCTCATATTGACGTGTTACTTCATCGAAGAACTATGAGAAGTGTAGTAGTGAAGCAAGTTAGAGAGAAGAGGTTGTTTTCATCCTTCTTGGGAGGCAGGATAAAACAAAGAGGGTTCTATTCCAAATTCTGGGAAGTTTGGGCGAGTCACTGGTGATAACTGCAGTGTCCAGGGCCATAACGCCATTAAGCTGACATTACGCCATTAAGCTGACACTTGTTGACACATATATAGGGGTGGCAGTGCCTGGCATATGTCAGAGGGCAATGTCCTCCCAAATTGGGTTACAAAGTAACACTGAATGAAATTGAGAAATAAAGAAAGATGAAATGAGGAAAATACTACAAGAGTAAGGTCGGTTATTTGTAGCCAAGTGAAACGCGGCGTATCGCAAATTTTATTTAAAAGGAATAGTCCTAGGTCTTTATGAATAGGCCTACTATAAGCCTAATAATATTAGTATATGAATAACTACAATACATCTATGGAAATGTGAGGAAAACAATGCCCTCTCATATAGTTCAAACACTTTTTGAAAGAGATACATGCAGCCAATGAACTTACTGTACTTTTGAAACGATTTTAAAACAATGTGGCCTACTTGGAATACTCCCAAAACCTGTTTTGTATACAAACAAACTTTAAAGCCTATATAAACCAATACTCATATTGTCCAGAAACCTCGTGAGTCTTCTCATTCTATAAATAATACATCCAAAGTTGGCCACCCAATATTCAAATGTGCATCTTCTTTTATAAATCTTCATATATCAAATTGAAATCCAACTACATTGTACCACATACATTCTGTGAATCTTGGGCACCCCCTCTTTCTTTTTTCTTTTCTCTCTCTCTTTCCCCGTTTACCAATATTTGTTCTACCATATTCGTATTATTATGTATCCATTGAGGGTAGTCATGCTATCAAGCTTTGCTTACTTTGTCAACCCTCCTGTTTGATGTTTTCGATTAGTTACTTTATTCGACATTATTATTCTTTTGAAATGTGTACAATTTGCAATATTTTGTTTGTTATATATTTGTAAAAATGCAAAAGAAAAAGAAAATCAAACAGAAATAAATAAATCAAAATGTGGCCCAAAATATTTCTGTACATGGACAATAATTAACCAACCAGCATCGGGTCATTGACTGTCCTCGGCATACTCGACATTTGGGACTTTTAGATTGAGTGAACGAGAACACGACGAACGCCGACTGATCATGCGTGTCAACGTACTTAACTGCCCATGTTGACTACAATTAGATATCTTTTAGATTGCACTCGACGATAAACATGCATGCAGGAAGTAACACTATGAACATCACGGACAAAGAAAGAGGACAAAATATACAGTTCCTCATTCTACCCTCAACAAAAGAACATCCCTTCACTGCTATTATGTAAAAATGTGTAGAACAGGTGAATATGCATGTGACACCTGTTCTACACATGTTTACATAATAGCAGGGAATGGATGTTCCTTTGTCTACCTGAGGAACTGTATATATTTTATGCGCACGCGGCATACTAGTACCTTGAGCATGTAAAGGCGCTATATAAATATCAATATGTATGTATGTATGTACTAGATTTAGGAAAATCAAGGTTGACGCATTCTCGATTGCCGACTGAGACGACGTAACGCATGCGCAGTGCCTTAAAATGACGTCACACGTTGCAGTCAAAGCTGTTGACGTGCAAATCTAAAAATCTAAAAGTCCCTATTCACAACAAACGACCCCCATCTTGGACCTGGTGTCCCCCATTGCCTGCACACATTTCTGATCAGACACCATCCATAATGTGCATTGCAACACCCATTCACAACACACAATGGCCATACGTTTTCTGTGATGGTTGGCACACTTCATAAACTTCCGTTTAAAACTACTTTCTAAGAGCCACCTCCAAAAATCTGCATACACCACAACATTCAGTGAAAATAGTTGTGTTTTTATATCAGAGCGAAATTTTACGATCAAATTGCTTACCTTGGTCAATTTTGCCAATTTTTTCTGAGAAAGAACGCATTTTAGTCTTCGAAATGAATTGGATATATGCAGTAGTTTTGTTAAAGGCCACAGATGGCTCTATAAGTCAACACGGACATACAGTTATGGGTTCAAGCTTGGTGGTCTCCAATTTCCTACACCTAACCTATATACATATAAAATATACATGTATAATTATATATGTGTTTTTCTTCAATGTTCTTTAATATAAAGCGAATATTTATGATTCATCATTGTTGTTGAATGTGTTTATAATCATTTAATAAATCATTTTAAAGTTGCTGATTTGGTTAAACTGAAGAATTGTAGAAATAAATTACCTCTGAAGAAGACAAAAATACTTGACAAATCAAATCAAATCAAATTAAACCAAAACGTGAGCAAAAGGTTTACTTGAGCGAAGTTTCATTTAGTCTATTTTCTTGTTTTCTTATCGACTTTTTTAAAACACTGATGCATGCTTGTATTTTACACCTATATAGGGCCTTCCTTTGTTGTACAATCTATAATTTCAAAAACAATTTCGTAGCTGGCTCAGCCAGGTCAAATGTTGTTTACCACTTTCCTCAAATAATGGTTGATTCAGCCTCATAATTGAAAACTAGTTCACTTCATTAGGTATAAATTATGGCAAGCACCTGCATGCCTCCAGCCAGAATGATATTCGGTCATTGAAAAAGAGGCGACCATGGTTTAATCATCTCACACGTTGTGAAAGTCCTGTTACGCAAATATTCGTTTGCATAGTTCGTTCAATTTAATTGTGTTGCGTTATTGAAGGGCGGTAAACAGGGTGATTAGTGCAATCCTGAGGAGGGAATACTAATTACTTTTAAATTGTTATGAATAAGTATTGTGATAACCACCTAAAAGCTTTATCTAGGCTGAAAGCAATATCACTGAGCATCAAAATGAAAGTTACGAGTATGTGGGAGGAGATTTATCAAAATCCTGCTCATCTGGAATGATCCATTAAGCTAATGTTATCTCACCTGAACTCAACACACTTTCAAATTTAACAAAAGATATAACCTCAATCAATCTCATGGTTTTTATGAAACACGCCTCCGGCTTTTCCCAGACTGTACCCCCACCTTGCACTCTGCATTTCACATCATCACGATTCATGCATGAAGCAACATAAATCATCGATGGAATTGCAATTTTCTTTTTTCTATATTATTATCCGCACTTACCTTGAAGCGTTATGAGTGATCGAAAACAAAAATATATCAAGAAGCGAATCTCTGTAACGCTTAATTAGAAAGATTTCTATATTTTGGTTATTGATGGCAAGTGTTATGAAACATGTAATGGTCCAGAAAGGAAATTTAAAAAAAATGTTATTCATTTTTGTTTTTTCTCCTTTCCTCAAATATTTTGTTGAACAACACTAGCAATGAGAAACGAACGATTTTGTCGTTGTTGGATGATGCTCCTTTTCTAATCAGTAGTTTGTCTAAAAAAAAAAAAAAAAATGAATAATATGGTTTATACCAGGGCCCTGTTTCATAAAACTTGTTTTCAATAACAATTGATAAATTTCTATGACAAATTTGTTCTCGGCCAATAAAATGCCATGATTTCATGTTATTGTAACTTGTGGTTTATGGGTCACGAAAGGAATTAATTGAAATGTTATTCCTTCTTGTTTGATTTATTTCATTAGGTCTATACGCTATGTAATCGCTCTCATCCCCCTCTTTCTCTTCCCCGCCCCTTTCCCTCCCACCACTCCCCTCTCTGTTTGTTTGTTTGTTTGTTTTTATTTCCGTATAAAATCATCACAACATACAAATACATACATAAATGAGATATACGGCGGATAGCCCATTTCAGGCGTATTAACAAAATACGCATGTTCTTCCATGGGGTCTCTCTCTCTCTCTCTCTCTCATTTATTCCACTCACCTAAGATACAGTAATCTAGATCCCACATTTTTCTGTAGCACTGTGAGTGACCCGAACCAGAATATTATTTATCAAGTGTTTATGACATCTCTCCACGACTGACGACGTATATATAATGATTAAGTGTAGCCATTTTCTGTATACAACTCCTTCAGGCTGACGTATTGCTGCAATAATCCTAAAAGCAAGTACAGTGCCAAAATGACAGGTAATTAATATTCTTATTCCACACCTTATCCGAGCAAAAATTTAGGTAACTTTCAAGAAAATGACAGTCTAAAACACTGGCGCAGTCTTCAAGTGACGGGAAGTGTACATTCGAGTGATTTGACACCTAAAAAGTTTAACGTAATGGCAAAACACAATTTATTGATTGTTGTGGTAATGATGTGCCTCAAAGTCATAATGTGGTAATAACACCCTAACTGTGAAAATTCCGAAGGGTTTTGTCCTTGACACCATGCCCAGTTTACGTGCTACCAATGGGAGACAACATTAACTTGACAAACACATGACAATAACTATGACAAAACATAACAAACATAAAAGACATTAAACAGAAGAAGATAAAAACATTAGAAAGTGCATGGCAATCAAACAAGACAAAAAACGGCAAAAACATAGTCTGTCATTCATTTATGACATTACCCCGTTAAAAGCAAAACAAAACAACATCAATAACAACAACAACAACTAAATCAAACTACCAACTACGGGGGGGGGGGGAGCTTATTCTCTTGCATCCAGTATTCACCCTGTGTCGCCCTGGCCCCAAACTGACGCCAGCTCCCCCTTATGGATTGTTTGTGGTACACCGCTGAGTGCTAGGACTGTGGAATAAATAATTATTTTTGTATGATTCCCAAACCATTGTGGATAATCATTAGACATTAATGCCCAAAATGAATTATCTCTGATATAATGCAAACATGTTGCTTGGGGGTAAAGGCAGGGTGTATACTGTGTTTATGTGTGTGTTTACATGATGCATTATAAGGGAGGCATTTTCAGAGTGACCTAATTTTTCAGTGAATTTACAAAGTGATTCGCAAAGATGTTTTGTTATGTAATTTCTATTTTATTTACTTTTGTCATATAATTTCCAGGAACACAAATGATATAGCAATTACAATGCATATAAGAATTCGATGTAATACGATTCATACGTCATATCATGAAATTTGCTTCAAAAAAAAAAAAAAAAAATTTCTGAATAAAGATTTGTGGTTGTTTTTGGTTCGAACGAACCGACTGACGTTTGTCATCTATTTACATTTATTAATTATACATATTAAAAAGCAGGATAACTCGTCATCATTAAATTCAATATTAAATCTGTTCTTTCATGAAGCCACGTGATGTCGTCACGTTTAAGTCTGTGTTTTGAATTTTTAATGCAGGTGCAACCGCCATGAATACAGGGCGTCATGGTTATGGTAAGGACAAAATTTAATTACATCTACTACTTTGGCCCCGTAAATTTAATCAGATTGACGAAAGGTGTTCACAATGATGATTTTAAAGCTGGACACTTGACCTATAGTGGGTTTCTCTTGACCACACATTTCAATACACTCTTATGATTCTGGTGGTGAAGGGATCCTCCATGAAAATTGACGTTTTAATTGTGGAAGAAATAAAGGGGCATGGACAGAGGGAGTGGGACAAAATCATCATCATCATCTCTCTCTCTCTCTCTCTCTCCTCCTCCTCCTCCTCCTCCTCCTCTTCCTCCTCTTCTCTCTCTCTCTCTCTCTCTCTCTCTTTATCTCCCTATCTCTATTGGTAAATACAAAAAGGAAGAGAAAATAAGAAGTTGGGTCTGCACAAATTCAACAAAACTCGAGAGATATAACTAATAACATGAGGGGTTGTGAGTGAGTGAGTGAATGAGAGAGAGAGGGCGGGGGAGGAGAGAGGAAGAGGAACGAACTAAAATTCGAAGAGAGAAAATAAGAGGGAGACGGAAAGAGACATAATATATGTGATAGACAAGAGAAGGGGAAAATAGGGGGGGGGGGCATCGGCAGTTGCATGACACAAGTAAACATAGCCCGGATAATGTCCAGGATGCGTTCTGATGCAGAACCATAAGGTCGACATATTTACTAGTTTATGGTCACATAACTGTCACCGAGACAGATATTGTTTAATTGCTGTATAACAGGAAGTAGTGTCAACAAGATAAACAAGACAAAAGCATTTAGAAGATGATAATAGCATCGCACGCTGAATATAAATTGGTGTCATCAAAATAGTCTGATATTTCAGATTCGAAGGAAGTAAAAGACAAATATCATAAACGAAGTGTAAACGCATAATGCTGTTTCACCAAATTTAATTTCGTGGGTAAAAGTAGAAAATTGATATCCCTCCTGGTTAAAGCAGGGAGATGTGAGTTGTAAAAACTGATTTCTGCCTTGTCATGCTGGTTATATTATATGCATTCTTTATGTTATAACATGCCCAAAGAAGAACCCCTCCAAGATAGAAGGTATAATGGTATATATGGGCTTTTAAGTCAGAGTCCATTTTGAGAAACGTTAGAAGAAAAAAATATATTTTCGTTTACTTAAGGTTAATATTTTCGCTGCACTCTGATACTATGTTTCAAGTCTTTTGATATACCACTCAATCATTCAAAGATTAATAATACTTTGGTGTATAACATTTTTTTTCTTGCTAATTACATGACTTTTATTTCAGTCAGGATATTATTTTCTTTCTTTGAATTTGATTCATAAAGTACAATATATTTAAAACATAAAGAAAAGAAGTTAACTTTGAAGAAAAAATATACGTAGACAATTTAACTCATGAAAGCTGGAAATAAGCTCATTTAATATTCATTTGATACATACATGTACTAATACTTGATATTTTTCGTATTATATTAGTTACAGTATTTACTTAATTATTATCTTCTTTATTACCTTACATATCCCGGTTAGAGGAAAAAATGTTGGTGTATTTGGGGCGCACCGTTACACAAATATATTTTTCCATGATTATAAGAATGAATTACGAGCTGACTTCTGTCTTAGAAGCGAGCTCTGCTCAAGCTGTAAATATCTCTGTCGCCTTGCATAGATATTCCATCCGTTATCTGTCCGCAAATGGTAGCATCAATAATTCCAGCCTCAAGGGCATATAAATACTTGACATTGTCTTGGATAACGTTGTATTACGTCTTTTGTTCCATCGTATTTATCTCATGTAGCAAACTGCTTTGGTGCCCAATCGTACAATTAGAGAAATAATTGTTGACGTCTCTCAGGATTTCAACAGAAAGCCCTTGACAAAAGAGATAATTTTACACGTTAATAGGATAATCTCTTTTCCTTGGAGTCTTTAGTAGTGTTGTATAATGCAAAAACAAAGACAATTTATGGAGTTGTTAGAGCTTTAAAATAATAAACAACAAAGAAGCACTTCAAAGAAGCAACCTGACCATCACTTTTTAAGATGTAAACTTATTCTAAACCAATAATCAATGGTCATTTTGTTTCACATCTCAAAACGGTGAGACGAAATCAAACAATGTTCTCTGCATTTCATTCTTTTGGTATTTCAATGTTCATACCGTAACCATGTTATAGATCACCGGTTTCATTATATTCAGGAAATTATGGTGCACTCTTGAACTAAATTTATGACAATTATTACAAGTCGCTCCATATCGTAAAGTTACCTCGCAATCTATTTCATGCCTTACTTTAAAGGGGCGTGTTCCCCGTATTCCAGAGGGCGCTCAAAATACGTACGCGCTGGTGAACGGCGCTATTATACAAATATTGACTGCTCATGAGGATGATGGTGGGAATTATATACCTCACTAAGTAATCCAGCAATCTGATTGGTCGAAATTGCATTCATAAACTTTAACTGTTCCCGAAAATTCGCAGTAACCATGGTTAAAACAGACCTATTTTTCCAATAACCATGGTTATTGGGAAAATAGGTCAGTCTCCATGGTTACCCCATAGGTTTACATGTTAAAAAATGGTTTGAGCGATCGAGGATACCGTACGTGTGCGAAAACTTGGTCGGTATTTTCATACAAGACAAGACAATTCCAAACAAGACAAAAATGGCTCAAGAATCTCTCCCAAGATTTCAACTTATCAAATGCAAGACTCGCTGACAGCAAGAACAACAAAAAGGGTACGTGAAATTATCCATAAACATGTTCGTTTAGTTGCTGAAAAAGCATAGACGTATAGACTCTAGACGAAAATAGATCTAGTTGTCAGCGCACCCGATGTTGTGTGTTAAAATTATTCCCATAGAGATTGTACGCAATGCATTCTCTATGCAGTCTACGGGCATTCCGCGACTATGCAAAAGAGGTCAATTTTTTTTTCAATTCGAGATTCAAACCTTTATAATCTGTTGTGATCCTGAAGGTGATACTCAATAAGTGAGGTGTCATATGAAAGCGCAGGTTCTTCTCCATATTCCCCACAGGGTCGGCCCACCCCCAAAATTGTAAAAATATCTTGCTTAGACTAGAATCTAGATCTAGTCTACTCTCAAAGATACACTCATGAAAACAACCGTGCAGATAAGGTGGTGTCATTAGTTGACTCTTTTGTTTTCGGCATATAAAAGTATTAATGACTGCTTTAATATTCGAGAAATAGTTGTTTTTATACGCTCTCGGGAAGGTTACAATTGTGCTATTGCCCTCGGCACGCCTCGGTCAATAGCACAATTCTAACCTTCCCTTGAGCGTATAAAAACAACTATTTCTCTCAAAGCAGTCATTAATACTATACTATCACTCCCAAGGTGGTGTTCACACCGGTCCTTCTATCACCCCCGAGGCGAAACCGAGGGGGTGATAGAAGGGCCGGTGTGAACACCACCGATGGAGTGGTAGTTCCCACCATCATCCGATTACAGAGCAGTCCATATTTGTTTTATATACCTCATCCTTTTTATTGATTCATGATAAGGTCTAGCTGTAGGTCTAGATCTAGCACTAAAAAACAGGAAACTAGATCAAGAGGAATTACTCACCAGAATAAGAAAAATCCAACATCAAGTCCAAGGCAAGAGTATTGAATTCCTACGCGCTGCGCGTAACCGCGCGATTGCGGTAGCCTAGCACCTCAAACAATTTGTGTGCGCAACTAAGTCGCGGGAGGGGTTAGGGGTCCTATCCCGGGGTTTGATAGTAGCTATCAAACCCTCTGACGTAATGATACTTGATAGATCGAAATGCTCCTTGACATGTGATATAGTTTTGACCAATCAGTGAATGACAATCTATGTATGAGGTATATAAAGCTGCCTATTGACACCAACATAATACGGCTCTTACGCAGATGGCATGTTCCGATAACTACACTGGCGGAAACGTGCCCCTTTAATTACCAGTTTCACTTTCTCATTCTCTCTCTCTCTCCCCTCTCCCCCCCCCCCTCTCTCTCTCTCTCTCTCCTTCCATTCCTACATCATTCTCTATAATTTTCTCTTTCACTTTTTTTCGTTGCAACAAAATTGCACCCTTCACGACATTCCCATATTATATTCTACAATATCGATCTCCAGTGTACATACAGGAAATCTTAATATTCGATGTCCTCTCCTTCTTCTCCTCCTCCATCTTCAATTATCTTACTATTTTTATTCTTCGTCTAACGATCTCTCATTTTCCTTTACCTCTTCATTTTCGTCTCTTCTCATTTGGGTCCTCCATTTCTAGGCATTATGACTGTATTGTTTCGCCTCTCCCCCTCGTATATAAGTATGGTCGTATTTCTGTTCCTGTCGTTATGTTTACAGACAAAAAGTCAAATACAATGCATTACTCTTCTCTTTTTTCCTATTCCCCTGTCTCACCGTAGCTGTTCCTCTCATCAATGTTTCCTTCAATATCTTCGTCTTTTCTCGTTACCTCTCTTCCCAATCTCTCCCTCTCTCTCTCTCTCTCTCTCCATCTCACATTCTCGGTGTCTTATTCCCAATCACTTTATCTTCTCTCGCAATTATATCCATGGTCTCACATCGTCTGATATTCTGTTTTCTCTCTCTCTCTCTCTCTCTCATTCTCTCTATCTCTCCCAATCCCCTTTCCTATTATCTACCTGCTCCCCCGTTTCTCATCTCTTCCTCTCTTATGCTTTGATTTCTCCCTGCTAAACTCATCAATCAAGTTCGAAATTAAGGCAGTTGATTTATAGCCGACTTAAACAATAATATTTTGCTACACGATGCTATTGACATATAGGCAAGCTATAGGCCTATAAATTTGCACACAGAACAGTCAAAGAATCTTTTGAAACTGGAAGTTTTTTAATCAGGAGAAGAAACAAACAGCACTCCTGACAAAAATTTGGAAAAACTAAACACACGAAAGATTACTGAAATTTGAATCCTGCCCTCGGCAAAGCGTAATGGCAGTTTTAAACAAAAATGTCAAATTTTGAAACAGGCTTTTTGATTCTTTTAGTAGGTTGCTATTCAACGTTAATGAGCAAAGAGCCATTATATCAGATCAATATCAGTCTGTACGGCTGCAAAATGTTCTAATGGGGGTCATCCCACCGGACCGGTAGCCCACGAGACCAACCGCTTATACGTGACTGACAGTTCCAAATGATCAACGACAACAAAACAAATGACAACACGTAAGAAATTATTGGAAAAGAGGCAGGAAAATCAATGCAATACAGCACGATGCGCATAATGATAAAAATACGCATGAATACAGACATAGGGTAGGATAGAAATTAAGAGCGGAAAGAGAGGATAAAAGTACGAACTTTTAATACAGTACGAAAGAAAATCATAAAATTAGAGAAAGAAAAGAAGAAAAAAATAAAAAGGATTAAACTATAAATGTATATTTAAGAAAACAATGAAACAACGAAAAATCAGTGAAACATCATACATGTACATTTACACATACGTATGCATAAACATCCACCATGTATAATAATTATTAAAAAAATACATAATACATTTATACATACGCACACACCCTCACACACGCACACAAACATAATACACACACACACAAGTCATATAGTTACATGAACAATCTTCACTTAGAAGTCATTATAGCATAACATGTCGTTTCTAAATAAAATTGACATTATTCTTCTATAGGCCTTCATGAAAAGTATGTTTCGATCAAGATGCATGTGTTTATCATTTGTGAACAATTTGACCAAAATACTGCGATTATATTTATAAAGCAAGTAATCTCCGAAAGGATTAGGCTATGCATATAAACATGTCATGATGTTTAACGAAACATATAAACAAACGTCTTTGGCAATATACATTTGAATTGATGTAGGAGGATGGGGGCGATACAGGAATTGACATGCATACAAGAATTACAAGGCCAAAGCAGAGGTTGATGCAGGAGTCTGTAAATGGAAGGGGAAATGTATGTACCGCTTTAGTTCTTTACAAAATGAATGTCTGTCAATAAAAAAATAAGGGTTAACAAAATGTTCACGTGCTAATAAACTTACATTTCAGGTGCTCCAACAGCAAGACTATTTGTTATATTTTATTTTGTATTTAAGATATGACAGATGGCTTTTAAAATGGAGCATGTGTTACCTGTAACGCCCCTAGATCCGCCATTGGGCCAAAGCAAGGAAAGAACGAAGTGGGAAGGAAAATAGTTGAATGAAATTTGGAAGCATGAGCCAAGAAGAGCATGTTCATGACATTCAGGAGAACATTATCTATGGGAATAAAAAAAAAAAGGAACAAGATGCAAAACAATAACAAACTGCTGACGAGAGAAGCTAAATCTGAAAATTGGATGGATTGATACTCACTCTTTAGTTTCTTTCGGATATTATCATTAAAATGAACTGTTTATGAAAGCAGAAAATCAGAGGAACAGAATGGAAAAAAGTTTGAAATTGCAGAAATAGTAAATAGTAATAATTCATCAGTATCTAAACACTAAGATCACAGTCTCAATTTTCAAACATGACTTTGGTTTATAAAAAAATGAAATTAGTAAAGTAAAGTAAAGTAGAATAAATGAATCACAAATTTTTTATCAGGCTTTTTTTTCCTTCATTATGGAGAAAATAATTACCTGCTATTCATGATTCTGGATCAGTGGTAGAGAGGTGGTCTCGTAACTTGGAGGTCCTCAGTTCGAAACAAAGCCGATGCGCTTGTACCTTTTGGTAAGACATTTAACCTCATTACCTGGAAGAAGACTAAAAACTCTTCAGAAAAAAGGTGGCTTGGGGAAAAGACATCAATAATGACAAACTCGGAAACGATAGCAAAATAGAAATATTAAAACATGACGGATTAGAAATTATGAACAATTACAGCCTTTGAAGGGATAGAAATGACTTCGGGTTTAGAAAATGTGGCTGAATGTGCTTTTGACTTTACAGACGTACATGTACAAAGCATGGAAACATTATGCAAATGGGAAGGAAGGAAGGTCAGCTAATCGTAAAGATTCCGTTTCGAGGACTGCTTCAAATAAAAAAAAAATGCCTGCTCTTTAGAAATTCCATGCATTGATAAGGATATTCATCAATGTTTCCCCGACGGTTCCTTTTCTTCGATTTGGAAAAGAGGAAAACGGTTTACATCAATGAAAGTCCAGACAAGAAGTCATATGCAGCCTCAGAATAACTCAAGGGCACATCATGCATATTCCCCTTTCCTCTAACAATAATCTTCATTCACCTCTCTTTCCTCTATGGATTTCATAAACAAAAAAGGGGGGCAACGAGAGAGAGAGAGAGAGAGAGAGAGAGAGAGTGGAGAGAGAAAGAGAGAGAGAAAGAGAGAGAAGAGGTAGAAAGAAAATGGTAGAAGACTTAGGAGGGATGGTAAAGAAAAGGAAAAAGAGGGACATAGATAAACAAAGAGCGTGTGTGTGTGCGTGAGTGCGCATGTGTGTATGTGTGTGTGAGGGAGAGAGGGAGAGTGGAGAGAGAGAAAGAGAGGGAAGAGGTAGACAGAAAATGGTAGAAGACTTAGGAGGGATGGTAAAAAGGAAAAAGAGGGACATAGATAAAGAGAGAGCGTGTGTGTGTGTGTGTGTGTGTGAGAGAGAGAGAGAGAGAGAGAGAAAAGGGGTGGTTGTATGTGTGTCTGTGTGTGTGTACTGGGTTTGTGTAGGCCTACTACGTATTAAAGAGAGAGAGAGAGAGAGAGAGGGGGGAGAGTCGAAGCGTGCGTCCACACTTCGAAGTTTTTCTGATTCCAATCATAAGTAATCTTTAGTCACTTTGTCTATACAATGTGGTACGATCTCGGCCTTATTAGAAATGAATGCAGCGTAACAATATGACACCACCTCGAGAAAAAAAAAACACCTGCGTTTTTATGCTAACTTCTAGATCAATTGATGACGTGACATTTCAGATTGACACGAACAATTTTAACATGAAGGGGCTAGCAAACAACTTCAGATTCAACTCTACATCAAGGTATAGGAGATAAATTTAACCAGTCTAAAGCATATCAACGGGGAGGGGTTGAGGGCACAGGGGGTCACACGCCTCCATAATCGAATGGTAAATAATAAAAAGATCGATAATTATGTTTTGAAAAGTGAAAATTTAAAACGAAAAGAGAGACAGAGAGCGATGGGGGCGAAACGTGAAAATTATATTATTCGAACCCCTCCCACCCTCTAATTGATGGACTTGTTGATTCACATTTTCCTCCACCAACTAAGAAGGGTGACCCTCCTCCGCCCCCTCTCACATGATGCCAGCACCCTCTCAATTATGGATCAACGCTATGCCACTGTGCATAGTCTTGTATGAGAGAGAGAGAGAGAGGGAGAGAGAGATGGAGAATGGAAAAACATAGGAAGAAATGGCATGTGAGGGGAAATCGCCATTGGAGAGAGACAGTAAACCATGACAAGGCTTATTACATGGATCATAAGAAGAAAAAACACATCAACATACACGTGAGAGAGAGAGATGGGGAAGGTGGTAATAATATTATTATTGGAAGTGGGGAGACAGAAAGGGTAAGAGAGAGACAAGTCAAGAAACAAACACAGTGACACGAGAGACGCAGAGAGTGGTGTGAAAAAAGCATAAAGTAGGGATAGAAAGATGAAAAAGATAGAGAGGGTGTGTGGGGATGAGATTGTGGGGATGTGAGTGTGGGTGTGTGTGTTATTTAGATAGTTGAGAGAGTCACATTCTATTATAGTAAGGAGAGGGAGAGGGTGACGGAGAGGCAGAGAGAGAGAGAGATAGACGGACATACTGAAAGTGTGAGAGAAAGAGTAGTGGAATGGAAGATAGAGAGATGGAAAAGAGGAGTGAGTGATGGAGTGGAACATAGACAGAGACAGGGGGAGATATATATATATATATATATTGAGAGGAAAATGGAGGGAGAAGGAAGGAAAGATATAGAGTTAAAAGAAAAGTTAAGAGAGAGAGAGAGAGAGATGGAGTGGAAGAGAGTGAGAGAGAGGGTGAGAGAGGGAAGACAGTGCGTGTGTGTGTGAGAGATAGCGTGTTTCTGTGTTGGAGTGGAAGAGAGGTAAAGAGAGTGCGAGAATGATGAAGAGTTGGAAAGTGAGGGGGACAACGAATAAGTCATAGAATAGTAGAGAGAGAGAAAGAGAAAGAGCGCGCGCAAAAGACATGGGTGGAGATAGTGTAAAAGCACGCTGCATCGCACACCGTGTCATGGTCACCTCCTCCTCAGAACTACACTCAGCTTCCACGCCAGCCGGTTGATAATAACCCATGCTTCTCTTTGAAATTGAAGTTGACCATCAATAGTGTACACCATTGGGAATGACCAATGCGTAAATCGCGATTACCAAACATGACACCATCGGGATCCTCTTCTGTAATCAGAGGGGACTGATTACGATCTGAAAGGACATCGATTCTGGCTGGTTTTTCATCTCGTTTTTAGAGATGAACGAGTAAAGTGGAAGCCGAAATTGTAATCATACGTCCGTTTTGAGCGTGAGTGCTTTTTCTTCTTTTCTATTTTCTTCTTTTCTAGTGTAAAACCCATCTGATATGGACATCAGCCAAATCAATTTTAAGTGAGGATCGTGGTGTATACGTGGCGTGGACAACGGCATTAGAAATAATTGGGTGAGTTTTGTCAGAGTTGCCAAGAGGCATGCACCTGCATTTATACGAAAATAACTTCAACATTGTTGGCTACCCGCTTCATTAAGTGATTTTGCGAAGAGTGCTGGCGATTGTGACAATTACTGTTGGAAGTCCGATTCCCATTTGTGAATATTTTCATACTTGGAAAATGACAGATCTCGTGTCCATGGCTACAAGAATATGATCTTTTTGCACCAATTTTTGATAAAGGAGTGTAATCCATCCATAAAGTAACGTTTATGATTTTCTTTTTAAATGTTCTCCTCCACGCAGAGTGCCGAACTTGCCCGAATCTCAGAGCGGGGAATAGACACGTTTTTTTTTTTTACCTTCTCGTTTAGGGTCAGAATAAGGAGGTTGAAGCCACGGTGAAAGTAGGGGGCCTACTTGAGTGAGGAAGATTTCGAATAAACAGTCCTCCATTTTCTCTTTAAATGCATCTGATAACGATCCCCTAAACAGGGTTGACACATTTTTTGTCAAGGATAGCTTCACAACTTTCCTCCAAGGCAGGAGGAAAGCAGACGTTTTCGTGTTTTAAAATTGATCGTTGGCTTACTGACGCGAAGGATGTATCCTGAGTGCTGGACCAAAGTGGAGAAAGCGTACTTTCACCAACTTCCTGCGAATCCGATAAAAGGGTACTTGAATATGTCACAAAACTGGGATACTTACTTTCAACTTTTCTTCTTTAACCAGAAAAGTGGCTTTGTGATAATTGTACAGTTTTCCTAACATTTGACACAGCTGGTTGAGGTAATTATGTCTTCACCTTCAGTCCTCCACACAACAAGAGCATATTTGGACTCTGCTTAGAATCCTAAATACGAGAATTTTGTGTCAAACGAAAGAGAATGATGCGATGCCCTTCAGATTCTTTCAAATTATACGAGAAAAACCTGTTCCAGTTCTTATTTCTAGTTCTATTGTTGCGTCCTTGATGTTCGAGGGAGAAAAGAGCCAATAAAACCATATCGGTATGTTCACATCTTAAGGAGATCGAAAGTAAAAAGGTTCTAATTTCTGCATGACTGTATTTTGGTGTGATTTGGGTTTTACAGATTTGTGGCGATACGCCATCATTATCATGTCTAGAAACCTTAAGCCGCATCCGAGATACATGACTCTGGGGTCAGTCTGAGTCGGTTTGTAGGCGAGACAAGAAGCCGACCACAAGAGGCTACGTACCACAAGACCAACTCACATAATCCGAGGATATAAAGGCCTACTATATTATATTGCCCTGTGGCGTTTAAAAAGGAGTACCTTTTTTTTTTTTAACTACAGCATGAAAATGATGATTCACCTCTTTTAATTCGTGTTATTGTAATAATTGTGTCTCGATTGGTTTTTTAACATCTTAGCCGTAATATAATTAACTGAAGATCGAGTTGTTTAGATATAAGTATATACTCGTCCGTCGAGGGTACTCCCTGTAGTTCGCTATTGTATCTGAAGAGCAATGTGGGCACGGCCATCATGGCATACTGTTGATGAGGTTATTACAAATGCTTGAGACGAAAATTGCCTCAGGACTCCCAGGTTACCACATAGATGAAACATGGTGGGTAATTAGTCTACAAATAGTTATATCTATAGAACATCCTTAGACGAAGGACAATGGCTCTTTGTTGTTTTGGACTGCAGGATATTAGAATTTGTGAAATATACAAAACGAGGTTAATTAGATTTGGTGTAATATTGTTCTTCACCATATTATATGAAAGACAAGTCGGTTAAACAGCCTTTGGTGGATTTGCACTATGGACAGATTGGAATGAACTAGATATTATGCAATTTCTCAGAACATATTTCCTTTTTATGACTATTATATATGTGTCACAGTGACGAAACAGGCAATGAGTATTGAACCTCTTTGTTCTCTATCGTTCTTTTTTTCAAGTCGCTTTTCAAAATACCTTCATTTAAATTTCTCCCGTTTCTTTTATTTCATCTGTATTAAAAAGAAAGAATTGGATGCATAATATGTTGATATACAAGCGCGATTTGTTGAAGACTATAGGAAGGGTTCTAATTTTTGGCGTTGTATTAAAGAAAATCAGTTTAAGAACGTGAATATTTTTGCCAAGCATTCGTTCGAGGCACCCATAACCATAACGATACCTCCATGCAGCTAACCATTTACACGCAGAACGGAATAAGAGTCTCAAATTATTCTACCAACTGTTTGAAGGCGACACTTCTCAGCCAATTAATTTTTGAGAGATTTATGTCATATACAAACAGGATACAGGCCGCCTCAAAATGGCATTTTTATTGAAATCTGAAGTACGTTTTGTCGGCTCCCTGATATTAATCATGTCACCCTAGAGACAGGACTATTACCAAAATACATCACACCCTAAATTTGAGTACCTGACTTTGACTGGAAAATTCATTCATGAACGTTGAACGATTCAGTGTGCAAGCAAACCTAATGTGTTTCATCTTCCCCATGAATTTTGCTTGGAAAACCTGGAAATAAACTGCATTTATAATCCATGCACACGACGCTGAATTAACTTATTGATTAACTGATGTAGAAAAGCTTGTCTCGGTGATTTTATCATGAACTGTTTTTGAAGCATAGTAGCTTTCGCCTCAACCCACAAGGCTGTGCGTTATTGATAAAAATGTATCCTGATGCGCTAATACATTATTTTGCTCAGTGCCCATCAGCAATCAATCTACGGAAGTTAAATCCATTAGAAGAATATACAGCACCAATAGATGCTCTACTGCGCTTGGACAGAGACTACATCAAATCGATGGTTTTCAAATGCAAGGTACGATCAATGATTGTGTGAACATTCGTTTGATTTTCATGTGAACCTTTCCAGGATTTTACGCGGGCCATTGATTGACCCAAATTTCGTTTTTCAAAGTTTGTAACACGGCCACTTGTGGGCCCGCCCCCCCCCCCCCCCACTCAGTGTTATTTAGGGTACGCATATGCTCGTTCCCTCTTTTTGAAAGCACCCCCTATCTGAGGACTGCCAACATTTCCGAACCCCCCTTTCGCGGGCTTTTCGCGGGCTTTTCCTGCCTTGGAGACCCCCCTAAATCATGAAAAATGGTCAATGTACCCCCCTTAATTCGGAATAATTTCTTAGGAGTGCAAAGAGATGAGAGAGAAAAAGAAAAAAGCACACCCTTTTTAAAGAAATCTCCGGGTGAAAAGTCAAATACACCCTTTTTTTTTACAATTCTCGGGCCGGACTTTGTCGCACGAAAAGTACCCCTTTACCGGACATTTTGGCAACACGCATGCGGTCATTTCGAACCCTGAGTGGGGGGGGGGGGGGCGGGCTTGTGGGTAAGTCGAGCGTTCATTATGCTTCAGGGTCGAGCGACGCCCAGAAACTTACCGAGATGCCAGCCTTCGTTAACATCGTCGCAGTTTTGGAGCGTGAATCCGTCTACTGAATGAGTTTCAGCATCGACAAATTGTTTTAAACAAATTCATTTTCCTCTCAAATCATTCAGAATTCGTCTGGAGCCTGACAGGGGGACATAAATGCATCTTTCATGCATCACTTAACCTGCTAGATGTGAGAAAGTGACTCAAAGCAGTTTGTCAATATCTGAAAATTCTTTATATTATTGAATAACATTTCAATAGTGCACAATCATCCAACATACTTCACTGGTCCCACCCATCCCTATCCCCTCTTTCTCCCCCCCCCCCTCTCTCTCTCTCTCTTTCACACACCTACACACACAGTCCTGCGCACACACACACGCACACACACACACATACACACCCACACCTTTCTCATCCATCCTCTTTCAAAACCGTGTAAATTTTTGAAGGTGGAGAATATTGCTTCATAATTTTCTTTTCAAAGAAATCAACATAGTAACTACGCTGTGCAGAGTGCTAGAAAATTCAGACTTTCATAAAAATTATCCACATAGTAGGCCTGATGGCTGAGTTATGTTCTTATTTCACTTGGTGCTTCTCTGATACTTTGATGATAACTCGATCTACAGAATGAGAAAACTACTGACTTTGTCAAGGAAGCTATATAATTATGAAATTACCATTGATAAGCCTATACGGCTTGGTGATGACATACAAGTTCGAGTTCTTAAAAAAAATGATATTAATAGTTAAGAATATGAAGCCCTCCTTGACTTCTTGATTGATAATCCCATCCCACTAATTCTTTCCTCACCTAGGACACTATGGATGACATCACTAACCCAGCGTATGGATTCTTGGGGGTGCCCACTCTTTCAGATGTACCTTGTTCCCTCTGTGTCCTGCAGGACTGCACCGGATACGTGGTGTTGAACGAGCTCATCGTATGCAGAAACAATGACCAAGACAATGTGATCTCGTGTACAACTCAACAGAATGAGAGATTCTGTATCGAACCGGCTGTGCTTGGAAACGAGGAATAAAGCAGTGTTGTTTTCTACATTTCTGTCAAGTTCTATGATTCTGTGACAGAGGTGATAATAAGGAGTGACCATTTTTAATTAAGACTCCACTGAATCAATCTAATTTATTTCTGATCTTAACCTTAACTTTGTCGTACGCGTTGAGTTCAGTTTAATATAAAGCTGAACTGATGGATAGCATACACAGTGATACTTATAATGCGTCAAAGAATTGCATCAAAGAAACGAACATTCGAATGATTACCAAAAGTATAATAATGACGTTTGTCAAGTTCTTGGTCACAATTTGCACTATAGTGTTGACACGTACTAACTATTTTGAATCCAGCATCCACTGATTTTTAAAGTAATGTATGACTTCATCAGGTCATAACGGTTCAGCTCCTGCTTACGTCATGAAGTCACATGACGTGTCAAAGAACTTCATCAAAAAATGATCCTCGTAAATTATATTCAGAGATGTTCGACTATGAACTTGGATGTTCGGAAGACTTCGTGCGAGGCAGGCGGACCGGATATTATCTTAGCACTGCTTAGCATTGATATACGTCCTTAATTATTCGGATGGAGATGTTTTTAGGTGATGAGAACGTATGGCAAATATTTTAATTACCGGACGAATCCTTACAAACTGCATTATTACTCTCTTACTCGTTATGAAAAACGACTTGCTTTCCTGTGAGTAATTAACAACACAATATCTAATTTTGGAATCACGATCTTTTGCAGAAGTACATCCTCAAACTAACTGCATACGTGCAAGTCATGCAATATGTTGAGAAATGAAATTACTGAATTGAAATCAAGACTTAATGGTCAGATGCCGGTGACTTCAAACAGATGTCAAACACAATGTGAAGAGATTTAGCATGTTCTGAAGACGCTTACGTTTTTCTCAAAGCGATTATTCTACTCGCTTTCCCATCTGATGATTCTTGTTCTGATAACATTCATTAAGTTGCTTTAGCTCTGGAGAGTCTCCAGCTCGATTCTGATGAGTGCAAACAAACATAACGCGTAAATTAAAATCGTCGCGTCGAGCCACTTAGAGTACGGAAACTCATTTGCAAGTCACCGAAATGCTTAGCAATAATGGAACACAATATCTGAGGATCTAGGTAGCTGGGTAAACATTACGTGGGTAACTAGACATTAATGAATTATTCCCATGGTGCCAGGTTTGCCTTGTGTCTTGTAGTTGTGACCTCGCGGTGGAAAACGTATTCATTGACACAACTGTTGTGATCTAATTTGCAAGAATCTCTTGTGATCTTTTCAACCAAATAAGCGAAGCATTTTGGATCGTGCGGAAATAAACGTGTTTTTGTTTGTTAAGTAGTATACCCAAGGTGCGAAACTGAAGAGCATCTCTTAACTTCATGACGACGAGGCGCTCATTATTATGAAATGTTCTTTTAAAAAAAAGAGACAAGAGACATCTTAATGGGCGGGGAAAACGAGTACCAGCTGAATCAGGTTGTTGATCAAACGCACTTTATCTGCCGATACCTCTTGAGGACATCTCTTATTCTGTCTCTTATTCGTTTTCCAATCACACTTCGAAAGTACGACGAGTCCTAAAGCTCTTACAATCTGAGGAGAAAACTTGGTCATCGTAAATTACTTAATGATCGCCGCAGCAAGGAATCGGTATTATTGTGATTTAACCATAAAGAAATTAACGTGTGTTGAACGCTACTGATGAAACTAACATACAAAATTAATTCAGACAAACTACAGGCAAGCATAGAAGTTCGATAACAGAAATCATAACTAGCATTACAGTTTCTTCCATAGTGGAACTTGCTACGACTAAAGCATCTTATGGTAATCCAATGGATTATACCACTGTATCGACAAAGATGATGGAGTAATTTTTCCAACTAATTCAAGAGCGAATATTTAAAAAGGTATCAATACATCATGAATGCGAGGTGATTTTGCTTGATTTAAATAAGAGGAGACAAAGCGGTGAGATGCGGTTTCGCCGTAAGTACAAAATCAATTTGGCTTGCGTACGTGATAACCTTTAGCGAGTTGTGGCAAGTTTGATGTTTGGCCATTTTGGTGTTTAATGGTACACGACTGAGGAATGTGAACTGCATCCGGGAAAATTGCTAAAAGAGCAAAATATCATTTCTGAGTAGCGTATCGCATAGCATTGAATGGTTGTGAGGAGTGACATTATTTGTGGTGCTTTCGAAGGAAACAAAACAGCAGACATTTAAAACTGTACCAAGTTAGCGCTGTCAACGAAATTCAGCAATTTGATCGAAATAACGTTATTGGAGTAAGATATGCCGAACAGCATTGAGGATCAGTGCTATATTTAAAGGGCAGAAAGACCTTAACAGCGATCTTGAATGTGAAAATACTGTTATTAGTAGAAGGTAAAGTATCGAGATTCTAAGAGTTAATCGTCAAATCGAGAGTCATTTAAGGATATCCTGAGTTTGTTATTAATTTTATGGATCTATTTTGAATGTACATGATAACTTTTGGGCGTCAAAATGGAGACGAATTTCTCAAGGTGTGTCCAGACGGATAACATTACATCACTACGGGACGCGCAAGGCTTCGGGTACAGCGCCGGGGAAAGGTTTTATTCGATTGTCTTTCTCCCGCTGATCGTGTGTTTCGGTGTCGTCGCCAACCTCACTTTCATTTTTGTTGTCTCGCGCGTACCTCGGATGCACACGTTGACGAACTGCTATTTGATCAATCTCGCCATCGCAGATGTCGTTTTTTTAACCACGTGTGTAGGAGAGAAAGTGTACCGATATGGAAATCGCCGATACATGGAGACGATACACCGCTTCAAAATGGCGGATGTGTGTGGATATACCTCATTACGGACACCACTTATTTCGTGTCATTATGTTTTGTAAGTTTGGTATCTATAGAACGATACTGCGCAGTATGTAAGCCACAGAATCGATACTTTGTCACCAAAAGTAAAGCAGGAGTATTAGCTTGTGTTGCTTGGATTGTATCAGTGTGTCTTGCGTCAGCTCTGATAACGACAAATAACAAGTTCTTTAACATTTGTATCATATGGCCAAAGGAAGCACATTATTTACATTACCCGGATTCATGGGGCCTGTGCACGGGTATCTACCCATGGCTAAAGGTATACGGAGAAGGAATGCAGACGATACCATTTTTTCTCACTCTTGCGATCAACGGAGCAATGTATATATTGATTGTTCGGGGATTGAACCAATCAGTGAGTCGCCTCAAGAACCACTCAGAACGAATTTCCGAAATCGATTCGCGCATGCGCGATCAAATTACCCGGATGTTGATCATAAATGGAATCATCTTCTTTCTGTGCCTGGCTCCATTTGAAATTCTTTCTTTCATCGAAATGTTGTCGGGAATTCAAAAGCGTTTGTTATTTCATTCGGACATCTTCGTTGGTTTGAGCTATTCGGCACGCGCGCTGGCGTATATCAATTCCGTCATCAACCCGATTATCTACGCTACGATGAGCCAACGATATCGCCATGCTTTCAAACAAGTCTTTTGCAGGGATAGACCGTCTGTTCCAGCCACTGGCCATTCTGGTACTACAAAGTACATTGCGAGTACAACCCAAGAAAATGTACGGGTCAATTTCGACAGCCGCCTTTAAAGAATTAAAATTAAGATTTTGTATTCAAGACTATAGTCCTACATTAATTTTAAATGTCTTGGTTCGACAAGTTTTCACATGTATATTTCCTTACCATATTGTAAGAAATTCCGTGCACGTAGTGAATTAATGAAAACTAGTGATTATTCAATTTCAATTTAATTTCAATGTACTTATATTTCCACCAAAACGTTACAAATCAATTATAAACATTTACAACAAATTGAGGAATACATATTGGGCGCAGAGAACTAAAAAGCAATGCTTGTACAAGTGTGGGATCCTCAAATGATACATATAAATAATGAGTAATTAGTTGGTTCTTTTTGCCATTTTTGTTTTTTGTTTTGTTTTGTTTTGTTTGTCCAGTATCGAAGGAATCGCTGGTTGCAGGTTGTCATTTTTGATGTGTTTACTGATGTAAATAGCGATGTACATGACTGTATTCTCTATACTTATCCAGACGAGTCTTACCTCAAATTCTTGTGTTGTCGGGGGAACAGGGAGCTTGGCGATAGGGGGATCCTTGAGACGGTCTTTTGTATGTCCAGTGATGAAATATTGAATTTTGAAAACCCATGAACACAATATGGAGGTACCGTGGTGTAGAGGTTTATTCACTTGACTCTCAATCCAAGAATTTAGGGTTCGAATATTCCAGTCTGGCACTACCTTCCATTGACAAGACATCACTCTACAACTAGGTGTATACACCATAACAAGCCACAAACCTGGCTTTCATTGTGTTCCCCATTTTTCCAATTATCCACTTCTGTTTTTTATGTTGTCTGTCAATATTGAATTATGTATTATACTGTCTACTTTTCCCCTTACTTCACCTTGTTTCTCATTAAAAGCTATACTTGTTTTGTTTTTTATCTTCTTAATCGTTTCATTGAAATGTCATAGTTTTATAATGTTTCTATTGCCCATTGAGGCTGTTTTTCACACTTTGTTTTAATTGATGTTGGAATTTGGAAATAAATGATTTGGATTGAATTGAACTGGATTAGCCACACTCTTCCCCAGTGTTAAGTAGGTATACCCGGCAGGATGAGAAAGTCATTATGAGCTTCTGTACTAATGGCGGCTGGCGGGTATACTCCCCAGTGAGTGGATAATGTTCATAAATTGTATGCGGTCAATCCTAAATCCGATGACAGGGGTAATAATATATTCTGTGTTATTAAGGTTGTGATTTATTAAGGTTTATATAAACTCAGAACATTATCATTATTATAATTTTCGTTATTATCATTATTATTGTTATTATTATTGTTCAATCTGACCCTCCTTTTAATCGGAAACTCAGAATTATATGAGGTTAGGAGGCGTACAGAGGATTACGTCTTTTTGTTCATACCATAATGATTGACGAGGGTCTATAAATCATTTAGGAATACCCGAAAGAATTGCACGTATGTATTTCCAATTTTGTTTATCAGAAATCTAGTTCAAATTCGGTCTCACCGTTTATGACCCATGCTAGTATTTTTCATTATTCTTTTACCCTGTTCATGGGTTTGAATAACTGAATCATATTTCATGTATACTCATTTTATATTGTTTTATTGATGTAAAAAATAAGCACGAGGACAAAAAATACCGGGTATTTATTGCCATGTAAGTAATGGCTTCGTCTAGTCAACTTGTTATTGCATATTATCATGCAGTAAACATGATCAATGTGCACGTATATAGCTTCGTGTATTAAACTTCACAAAACCTCTATGTTCACTTTATTTCACTAAACCTTTATGTGCACTTTATTTATTACGGTGTCGCGGTGATAACCAATTTCTTCTTTATGAAGGCAGAGTTATTGGTAGCATATATTGGTATCCATAACAGATAACATTAATAAACAAACCTTTTGGGCAAATTATTCCAAAATCTTAGGCACATGTCTAATGTTTCTCTTTTGATTTTATAAAAAAAAGTACCCTCGCCGGTAAATTTGAAATGCGAGGATGTCAATAAGCCTCGTCAAATGTGAAAATCTAAGACATTTTTGGGGGTCTTTTGATAAACATCTCAAGAAGTGCCGATAAGCAATTGTGAGGGTCTCTTAAACTCTAATCAGCAAATTTCGTGCGGCATCCCATTCAGAATGTTATAGTGATGCCACCTACCCCCCCCCCCCCAAACCCACAAGACGATGAACATGACCATGTAGATAGCTTTTCTATTTTGTATTACTTCAGTTGGAAAGGATGTATACACTGAAAATGACGTCTTTGGGTTAATCGAAGTGATCAGGTCTACTTGTATTATCTTTTAAGATTATGCACTTTTCCACCAACATGACCATGTAGTTAAATAATTTATATTAAATAGGTAGAATGTACACATTAATGTCATCCGTCTCCGGATGAATGAAAGTGGTCAGGTCTACATTTTACTTGAAAAGACACAGTTTTCCGCGAACACGAAATGTACCTTATTTGGACGTGGGTGTACATTTAAGATGGCGACTGCAAATTAATCAAAGGGTTTAGGTCTAAGTTCCTTTGAAAAATTAGATCAATTTTCTGCAGGGTTAACTGGAATCACAAAATACGAGGGAAAGCCCCTTTGATGAATATTGTGTTCTAGAAATATGGTTCATTGCCCAGGCAAAGAGGGCCTCCTTTACTGAATACTAGGAATAGTGATAACGAGTAATGATGGGATAAGTAGTCTTGTAAAAAAATCGCTCACGTACAGCCACTGATCTTGGCAATTACGTGGTTCCAATTCTTCAGTTTTTAAGTGGTATGAACTAAGTGGTGAGAAGTGGGAGGCATTCCTTTGTTTTAATAATTATGCACGGTCACTCACGCAGGGAAATAAGTGAATAATCCAGGAGACCATCTTTGTTTCTTAAAAGGCTAGTGTACAGTCATGCCATGTTTTGGATTTCCTTTGAATTTAATTCCCGTTTCAAAGAATATGAATTCAAGCTTCCTTTAGCTGATGACTTCAACACGATCGCAAAGACTTTCGAAAGATCAACTCAGGGGCAATTTCAATATCCTATTGTAGTGTCTATCATGTTCGTATTACGTAACAATATCATTTTAATATTCGCCCATTTCAAATTGTGATGCACAAGGCTACTGAAATTGCCTTAGGTTGACATTTTGGAAGTTTTTCTGGGTCCCGTCTTACAAAGAGTTGATATCAATCGTAACTTATTTGCGATTGATATCAATCGTAACTATGTACATAAGAGATGGGAGACTGCAAACTTGCGATTGATTGGAGGACTTACGATTGATTTGGATCGATCGTAACTCTTTGTAAGACGGGGCCCAGATCGTGTTCTTTATGAAATAACCATGAAACTGCAAACACAAAACTCACGATGATTTTTTGTTTCAATATGCAAATTATTTTACTTAGACTGTTTCACATATTAATACTTGCATACATAGGTTTAACTACGAAAAAACTGCCTTACTTTGTTATATTTTGAATTCGTAATACTGTTCTTCTGCAACAAATTTGCATTAATCTCGCGCATGATTGTGAGTCTTAACTGTTACATGTTTAAGGATGTATTATTATGAATGAAGTAAACTTGCCGGAAATACAGAGACGAAAACCGGATCGTTTTGTACGGTTTTAGACGGTAATTTGGCAAGAGAAAACAAACATATTTCTCTGTCAATATCTATTTCCTAGTAACATAAATAAAATATATATTTTAAAACTTTGAGTTGATACCTGTAAATTGCATTATTCAGTTCCAGAGTTTTATACGAGTATGATTCAGATTACTAGGCATGAGGTGAAATGCTAATTCAAACATCTGAGTCGATTTTGTCCGACTGATGTTAGGTTTGATACGGTTACCATGGTATCTATCACTAATTGATCCAAGGGGATTTATAAAATGTGGATCACGAATACAGTGTATGCATTATCTGCATTAATAATGCATTAGGTTCTTGTTTTTCAATTATTTTAATGACACAAACATGATTAAATTCTTTTGCTTTCGTTTTTATATAGTTGCAATATGTATTTATTATTTCAGCCCCCGAGCAAAGTCGACTCTGTATAAAGATATTAAAATTCTTGGAATGGATTAGCAGTTTTTACGTTTTTAACAAGATATCGATTTGAATGAAGCATTGAATCCCAATAGGAAAATTACACATGGGACAAATCCTATCTTTTTCATATCTTTTTCAAGTTGGTTTACACTAAATCTTACATGAATCCCGGCATGAATCTCAATGATTGATGACCTAATAGATTAAAATTCCCGAATAGATTCAGTAGAATCTATGTTTTTTAAATTTTGTATTAGAAGTATAAACAAAAATTGGCCCCTTTCACCTTTAAACCATTTATCTGCCATTGTACCGGGAATGATAAAAACAGGCCAAGGGAATTAATTATCATCATAATCACGAAGAAATTTACTTCATTCTATATTTGTATGATGTCTTTCGTACTGTTAGTTCTGTATAAACACAAAAATTGCATGACAGTCGTATCATTTTAAGACCTTTTGGAAACATATTGCAAATTGGTTGTACCGTATTATGAGGAATCACTTTTATTACATTCAAATTCTTTTGTTCTTTGTTTTTCTTTCCTTTTCTATTACTCTATGATATCTTGTGATTTTGAATGTTTATCACATAAAGATTGCCTAAAACAAATGTCAGGTTCTAGTTTCAAACGAATCACAAACTGGTAAATTAAGGAATCACCTGTAATACATTTCTGTTGAACTTCAGCAGATATAATATCTTATGAAAAATATCATACGAAAATATGTGTTATTGTGTCAGAAATGTACCACAAAAACAAGGAGATAAAAAGAACGAGAAGAATATTTCCACTGGTGTGGAAGATGATTTGATTAGGTGTCAATGATGACTATGATACATAATTATATGTGTGCATCTCTGGAATATATCAACTGTAACCTCTGCAACAATGTTATTATCACGATTACACAGTTGAATGTCGAAGAATAACTTCAATTTACTTGAGACTTGAGTATTCAAGAATATGTTTTATTAGCTGTAAAATACACCAATGCATCCTCTTTTGAGGTGGTAAAATTGTATTTTAAATCGAGTGGTTCTATGCACAAATACACTTGACACTGTATGTATCTTCAAAGTAAAAACAAATAAAGTCTTGCTTAAATCGAAATAATGTGTTTACCGTTTGTATCATGTCATATAATTGTACATGTGAATTTTCCTATCATAAATTATGTAAATCACACTCCAAACATGAGATTGGAAATCGCGGCTACAGCCTACAGACTAACAGCCCACTAGATCGACAATGTCTGTCTCGTGCGCCTTCCGACGATATTACTTTTGAGCTTTCATTGGACTAAAGTCCCATGAAACCGACAGCCCTCGAAATCGACATCTTTCCACCGTCCCTTATCGTTATTTCATTTTGTATCGGTGTTATTGGCTGTCAGTCTCGTGGACCTTTAAGAATGATCTTCCTTTCTTTATTTATTTTCTGATGTCTTTGTTTTTATCGATCTGATGAGCATTCTGTCAATGTTGGTCTTGTAGGCTGTCGGTATCCTGCATGGTAAGACCCTGGAAGTTGCACAGGTTCAGGTTGCTTTGACATGCCAACAAGCAATAAGCAACAATTATGTTTACATAATGATCTGCAATTAATATAATTATGGCATACACGAGATTTTCATTGAAAGAGAAACATCTGAAAGTACTCCTCGGTGACTTTATCTGAATTTCACGGAACACAGTCAAAGTCATTATTTGTTCACAAAAAAGTCCATGTATTACTTCTATATATAGTTAAGCATGTTGATATTATATGGAAGACTAGAACCCCGCTTTAAAACAAGCAAAGTTTTAACATAATGATCTCTGCAATTGATTTGCTTTTCGTATACCCGAGATTTCATTGAAAGAGAAACATCTGAAAGTACTCCTCGGTGACTTTATCTGAATTTCACGGAACACAGTCAAAGTAATTATTTGTTCACAAACAAAGTCCATGTATTACTTCTATATATAGTTAAGCATGTTGCTATTATATGGGAGACTAGAACCCCGCTTTAAAACAAGCAAAGTTTTAACATAATGATTTGCTATTGATAGAATTATCGAATACACGAGATTTTCATAGAAAGAGAAACATCTGAAAGTACTCCTCGGTGACTTTATCTGAATTTCACGGAACACAGTCAAATTAATTATTTGTTCACAAACAAAGTCCATGTATTACTTCTATATATAGTTAAGCATGTTGCTATTATATGGGAGACTAGAACCCCGCTTTAAAACAAGCAAAGTTTTAACATAATGATCTCTGCAATTGATTTGCTTTTCGTATACCCGAGATTTCATTGAAAGAAAAACATCTGAAAGTACTCCTCGGTGACTTTATCTGAATTTCACGGAACACAGTCAAAGTCATTATTTGTTCACAAACAAAGTCCATGTATTACTTCTATATATAGTTAAGCATGTTGCTATTATATGGGAGACTAGAACCCCGCTTTAAAACAAGCAAAGTTTTAACATAATGATTTGCTATTGATAGAATTATCGAATACACGAGATTTTCATAGAAAGAGAAACATCTGAAAGTACTCCTCGGTGACTTTATCTGAATTTCACGGAACACAGTCAAAGTCATTTTGTTCACAAACAAAGTCCATGTATCTATATATAGTTAAGCATGTTGCTATTATATGGGAGACTAGAACCCCGCTTTAAAACAAGCAAAGTTTTAACATAATGATCTCTGCAATTGATTTGCTTTTCGTATACCCGAGATTTCATTGAAAGAAAAACATCTGAAAGTACTCCTCGGTGACTTTATCTGAATTTCACGGAACACAGTCAAAGTCATTATTTGTTCACAAACAAAGTCCATGTATTACTTCTATATATAGTTAAGCATGTTGCTATTATATGGGAGACTAGAACCCGCTTTAAAACAAGCAAAGTTTTAACATAATGATTTGCTATTGATAGAATTATCGAATACACGAGATTTTCATAGAAAGAGAAACATCTGAAAGTACTCCTCGGTGACTTTATCTGAATTTCACGGAACACAGTCAAAGTCATTATTTGTTCACAAACAAAGTCCATGATTGTATTACTTCTATATATAGTTAAGCATGTTGCTATTATATGGGAGACTAGAACTCCGCTTTAAAACAAGCAAAGTTTTAACATAATGATTTGCTATTGATAGAATTATCGAATACACGAGATTTCATTGAAAGAAAAACATCTGAAAGTACTCCTCGGTGATTTATCTAAATTTCACGAAATACATTCAAAGTCATTATTTGTTCAAAAACAAATTCCATGTATTACTTCTATATATAGTTAAGCATGTTGGTATTATAATTATGGAAGACTAGAACCCCACTTTAAACAACTTGTACAAGATTAATAAAATATTTACACACTTTCAATTCTTAATCAAACAATACGATTTCGAGAAAACATAAGATACACAAAGAGTTATGATGGGGATAAAACCGCCAATAATTCAGTAGATGTCAAGATGCCTGGGAAAGAAGTGCCGACAATCAGACAATTAGTAAGTGACACCATTTTGTGAAACATCCGTTCTTGCAATCATGCATAAAAGACCTAAGGCACAATGTGTGGTAAATGTCTTCAGATCTGCCTCTTCACATCAGGAAAACGAAAGTCCAATTTTATTTGATGTTATTCTTCATCTTGAGGTGCAATTTCCTAGGTGAATTCGCAGAACTCCGTCTCGATGCAGCTGAAAAAGCTGTCTGAATTCTCCAGTCATGTCGTGAACGGGACGCCATGTTCCTTCCTCGTAATAATGATACATTACATGTTCGGGTTGACCTGATCGCAAAGCAGTCTTATCGAAAGGCCAGAATCCATACACATCGACGCTGTCGCAGAGTGTGGCCGCCACGTTTATGATGTAAAATCCTGCATTGGAATCAAAGAGTTAAAATTCGTTTTTTTTTTCTTCTTCAATCACAATAAAGAATTAAAACTATAAAGCATTATATTAAGTTCAAAGTAACAAGCACACACAATTATTTTATTGGCCTACAGACATGTTATTTTTTACGAAACATGAAAAGCTAAGCAATTTTATTTTAAGTGTACACACATCATTAAAATTATACTTCCACCGTTATTATCTTCGACACGCCAAGTACATTTTGCTTCTCCCTCTGGACCCAATCTGGACAGAATTTACCCCCCCCCCCCCCGGTCTATCTAAGTATCAGAAAATAAACAGTACATATTATTTCCCGTTTAAAGAGCTTTTTTAATGATTGGGTTGGCGATTGGAACTGATTCTATGAAAGTAACGAACAACATCGGAGCTTCAAGTATATTGGCGAAGGCTCTTGACTCTCATACGAGAGGTCCTGGGTTTGATCACTGATCGGTGCTTACATCCTTGGAGAAGGTGCTTTACCCACATTGTTCCTCTCGACCCAGGGGGAGGGGGGTTTCACAAAGACTAAGATCGACTTTAAGATGGACTTAACTACGGCAGGCCATTCATGCCACTGTTTGCTCTCACTATTTACTGACATTGGTCTCTCAAGGGACGTACAAATCATGGTCACAAATCTACAGAAATTACATTTTCTATCAATTTATTGGATATAATATCTAAATATCATAAAGTTGAGAGCTAACAGTGGCAAGAACGACCTGCCGTAGTTAAGTCCAAATTAAAGTCGATCTTAGTCTTTGTAAAACACCCCCAGTATATCGAAGTGGTACCTGGCAATGTTGAGGGTAAGTTCAAGTATGGCCCGCAGGAAGAGAAGTACATTGATATGGGTACCCTTGGTATTAAGACTAAATCTTGATCATTAATGAAGGTTTTCTCAACATTACAAACCTGTTGAAGGTAGGTTGGTCATTTGCCGATCCTTCCAGTATTCCCATATAGCCATGAAGTTCTCAGGATGAAGGAAAGTCATGTTCGCGTTCTTCTGGTAGTACTGTTTGGTGGCTTTAATGCACTTGCGCAGGTAGAAGAAATGGCTAAAGCAAGAAAGTAGGATGACACCGTTGTAAGGCGCTAGGACTAGGTTGTACGGGTAGTCAATATCTCGGGTAATGGCGATGGTCCCGTATTCCCTGTAAGAGAAAGGTATTAGCAAATACAATTAGGTATACTATTGAAGGCTTATTTTCACAGGCGATAACCATTCAGTTCTTTCATTTTGAATTGAATTGTAATTTTTTTTCTTCGAATACCCATCAACCATGCACATCTCAACAAAAAGAACAAAAATTGAGCACATGTAGTGTAAAAGGAACATAAATGGTCAACCCTGCCCCCCCCCCCCTCCAAAAAAAGAGAGATTTTTTCTTCTTCTTTTGCTTGTCATAAAGTTTGAGACTTAATTGCTCCCCCTTGAAATCTTAATCAACTCATTCGTGTTTTCTTTTCTCTCTTGGTGTCAGCAGCTTTTGAGAACAGGTGCCTATGCCCCCCCCCCCCCCCCTTTCCCCCAAGAATAATCTGGTACCGCCCATGAAATCAAGTAATTGAACCATGTAGTAACTTAGGGGAAAATGAACATACTTAGTGTCCAGCATGCTCGGGTTCATTGTTGTTAGATTCGTCTTCAACCCGACGTCATTCTCGAAATCACGAAGAGGAGGGATGTTGCACCTGAGAGAGAGAGAGAGAGAGAGAGAGAGAGAGAGGGAGAGAGAGAGGGAGAGAGAGAAAGAGAGATGAAGAGAGAGAGAGAGAGAGAGAGAGAGAAAGGGGTTATCAGAAAATTTAAATAGGCTTTGCTCTAGATGTCTTAAAAAATAGTAAATATCATTGAGAGGAATGATAGTCATAAATGAATTATTAATTTTCAAATAAGATAATATGAGTAACCAAATGTCTTACTTCCTTTTGTTGTAACCACATTCAGTTTACAATGATGCAATATTTCCATTCCCATTTGAATTAGAATAATGATAATTGCAAATCTGACAAAAACGGAAATAAAGTTGTGGGTTGTATTAATTTTACAGACCATCTTTGTCAAACAATTTCAGTGGCCACATCTTTATTTCTAGAAATAAAACCTGCAATACAGTGCCCTCTTTTTTAAACCATTTTGGGGCATTAATATACAGGACTGACACAATTTGTAAAGGGGGAGTCCATCCTAATTTGCCCTGTACATAAAGTTTCATAAATATTCATTTTCTTCATCATTGATAACGGAATTAAAAAAATTCAATACAAGGGTTGAAAAGAAACATATTTGCAATAATTACATTTAGGGTAAATATATGATTGCATATTTCTTGAGGGAAAATAAAAAATTCTGATTTATTTAGTACAACGTAAATGGGAAGGGAGCTCCCAAGATACATCACATAGTTGCCAATTTGTGTTTGATTGAACGCAACTTCCAAAATTCACAACTTTCTTATTTTTAATTGAAATTTGCTCAAACTTTCGCTGACCCGTTCCTCTCATTTTCTCCTTCTATTAAAACCTACTTAATATCAGGGTGGATTTCTCCTTTATAAATTAACATAATAACATACCTGAATACATAATCGGCTGCATCTATTTCTTTCCCACATCCACTATTTTTGAGGTTACCACTATTCCCCATCACTGCACACCTTCCTAAACTCTTCTCGCTGTAAGGAGATGACTAGTATAAGAAGAAAAAAGGAGCAAAAATATGTCAGAGAGATCACATTTACAAATATTTGATATTCTTATTATTTGTTTATCGAATTAAAATGTTTAATAATATTAAAACACACCCAGGCACACACATACGCACACACATACAAGTGCTGTCGATGTTGTCTTTAAGTATCTTGTGATTTAATATTCACTTTTATCTTTATTGATAAAGGTAATGAATGCTGTCTGTAGTGACATTGAGGGCATTGATTAATTACATATGCCTACCAAATATCTAGCAAAAATCGTTACCATGATAGGACAAATTTAAGGGAATATAAACCGATAAAAGCTTATTACCTGAAGATTCTTCAACAAATTCACAAAGTATAATACTTATAGTTACATTCACAGTATTTCAGAAATTAACAAAATATACACGGTTCAAATCTTATCATTGTGAAGAAGACTAGATTTTACATCAATTATTTTTGCAGATTCACTTCGATATCATAATATCCATTACACTGTTTAGAATTGTATTTTACAAAGGAGAATCTAGACACATAAACATGATGAACTGTAGTGATATCACTTTCCATCTGCTTTATGTATACATATAGTTCGATTTTTTAAAGACGAGAATTGTTCTTTTTGGAATAGCTATTGAGCTTTGTTGTGGACCCTTTTCACCTTTTAGATGATTCTACCAGTTCCCTTCAATCCTAAAGATAAAATTAAACATAAAAAGAGGTTTTGTGTCCTCTGCAGCAAACATACCTCTGGAATAAGAGACATGAAGAATTCACTGACGGTGTAAGAATGTTGGGTACTGATGTAGAACGGAAGAACTCGTTTGACCTCTACGGAATCATGAGTAACCAAGAAACTATTGCGTGAGTCCACACCATACGTCGCCAGCTCCGCCCTGTTTCCATGAAAGTAAAGTGAATGATTAACCCATCTCATACAGCATATTCGTATATTGACAAAAGTATGAGGTATGTAGCAATCCCTAATGTAGTTCTCAATATAGACAGGTAAATTAGAAAATGGTAAAAGGTACACACAACATGTTGCTGTTCAAAAAAGTTTTGTAAAGCTGAAACAAATTAAAATCTACACGTATAAGTTCGATTGGCCAATTTAGGCCTCCTCTCACAAATCACAATTATCTACAAAAGAATCAGATACAGAGGCTATATAGCATTCTAAAACTATTTATAGCACTTGCTTGACATTTTGAACCATAACGGACGGGTTAATGAGTCTTGTAATCTCTACAAATGAATTATATTCTCATCAACTACATAATTTTAATAATTCACGTCGTGATTTTCACCTCCATCGGTTGAACCCATCCTTGTTCTGCTTCCAATCAATTTTCTTGTACTCCTCCTCGAAGATCTTCCACGTTCCATTGTCCATATCCTCCTCTCGCCAAATATCAGCAATAGAACTTTCGTCATCGACCGTACCCTTGTCCCCATCAGAATCAGAATCCTGTAGGGCCGTCATCACCGGTGATCCATGCAAACTCTTTAACATCAAATCCGCTACGCTTACTTTTCCAGTATATCTAAATGGATCATCCTCTGCATTAGCTTTTGGTGTTGACAAGCTCTGTACTTCAGAGTCTTCGAGTAACCGGGTGTCTCCAAACATGTTGGTAAGATCGTCTGGGGTGTCAAGATGGACAAGCATTGGTCCATTCTCCACCACATTGGCACTCTTTTGAAGCAGGAGGGTCAGGACGCATCCTGCAAGCACAATGACCATCACCCATGCTTTCCTCTGATCCATTTTCTTCAGTGTTGTAACTATCATTTTATACCGTTAACCACCAATGTACCTCTACATGATACCATACCCAGCTGCATTATGTAGGCCTATGTCCTATCTACTTTCTACAGCTAATATGTAATGAGATATACTGCATACTTTTACATGCATATGTTGGTTATAAGGGTACAATGTGGCACTGTATTCGCATAATCTTCATCACCAAGACCGAGAGACATTCAGGCCTACACTAAGTTTAAGATATCTTAAAAGATATTTGATTGGCACATAGAATTATCTGACATCGTACTGACTAATCGAAATATATATTGCACCGAAACACCGTCCTTTAATTCTACACGCTAGGAGAGTTGAAATTCACTGAATTCAATCGTAACAACGGCACCATCTATCCCCAATCAAATATCTGGTATCCACTAATGGAAGTTGATGGAGAGTCTAGTCGAGAAAAATAGTTCAAACACTTCCATTCCAACTCCTTCCAAGGGTCAAATTAATATTGTTTCCGCTGATAATTTCAAAGTATACATTGGCTCGATGTCAAAATGGCGTCAGTTTGATTCGCATTAGTATACACGTTAGCCCGCTTGGCTCAATGTATAACCAGGTATAACCATGGAGATATATTAAGAAGGTATAACACATTTCCTCCAGAATTGCCAGCCATAGGAAGACCTCGATGTATCTTGCAAGTGAGAAGAACACAAAAAATCACATTTTTTGTATTGTCACTACTATCATGCTGTACAATAAAGCGTCCATTTTGTTCGTGGAAGAAGCATAGGGGATTTTTTAGTGATTTTGAACGAGCTGTAAACGCGCGTAGACTGTATTAGTGTTTACTTTACAGAACTGCAGTGCAAACATAATGAATATAAAGTCTGCTGGTGGCGTTTAATCAACGAGTTAATGATTAACTCTAACATGTTGTCTGTTTGTAGCCAGAAGGGCAGTAACTCTGTATGGAATGATATCAGTTAAAGATGAGCTTGATTTCTGATAACGAAAGAAAATAAATTCTCACGGAATCCAACAAAACTGACACAGAATGTTCAAGATTACAAATAAATGACATGGGTCAAACGATTTTGTTAGAAAATGTATAGGGATAGTATAGAAAGGTAAGGAAATCATGGTAAGTAGGCCCGACACCATGTGCTTAATACAGATCACTATGTGCAAATGAGAGTTTTTATTGAAGATGATTTCCAGAAAGTTTTTGAGGGGTTGTTTTTATTTAACTAGTTCAAACAATCAATCTACTACAGGATAAACAATCCAGAATGAATTATAGCCATGTTCTCTCGACATGCGATGCCCATATAATAGTATGCCAGAGCTCAAGTTAAGCTTTAACCTCTTCTGGCTCCGAACAGACGATGTCTAAAGAAACTAACCAGACTTTAATAATGAGAGCAAGCTCGTCATCAAAGTGAGACTTATGTTCGACCTAAATAACATGGTGGCTGTCAGTTTTCGGGGGAAATATCAATCAAATGGTATAGTAATTACCCATTTCGCATATCCTGCCATTTCGATTATACATTTATTCCTCTAAGTACTCTAAGAAAAAAAAGCATTGACCCCGATTTAGTAATATCCGGAAGATGTCATATTTGGACTAATGGACCCCATGTTATCGTTTAAAAATAAAGTTGATTTTGAATACTTGTCATGCGAATGCATCTTGGCATAAATGTTTAGTTCAAGCTTTTTGCTTTTTATTTTCCTATTTGAATATGAGGGCACTTAAAGAGCAATTTGTTCAGGGAATATGATCTACTATACGATATTTTTCCAATCTGACTTATATACACTTTTGGTCACAATGGTGGAATAATTATTTTTACCGCAATTCATGGAATGATTTTGACAATGATTTATTCCTAATAGATCTAGATGATAGTATAAGGTCGCAAACTATTTTTCATCTTTGCAGAACTCTCTTTAATATTATCAGCTCTGTACCACGACACATTACGGGATCGGCATAAAGTATTAAGCGAACATCACTTTTTACCAAGAAATCGTAGTCCCACAGATTTTCTACTTCAAATGTGCTTTCTTTCAGATTTTAAAAGAGTAAACCAGATTTGGGAAAGAAAAGAAGAATGGGAATGAAGGACAGACGCAGGAGCAAAAGAAATTTCCAGGCCGGAGAATATTTGTGGGACAGAAGGGGAGAAGAAAAAAATACGGAAGATATGAAATGCAAACGACAGAATGACAAAGACATCTAGGCTAAGTGATTAACGCAATTTGCGCTCCCGTCTCTTGCTTTCCCAGGAGAAGGTAAAAAAATCACAGACCGAATACAAACCATTAGAAAAGGGAGAAAAAAAATAGCTCTCTTTCAATTTATCATTCAATCGAATAATGTTTTCTTGGATATTCCAAGAAAAGACAAATAGGGTGACGAGACTTTATGACAGGAATTAAGGTAAGAAATTACGAAAATATTGCAAAGCGACTAAATAAATTGAGGAACAGCGTCATGAACTCTTTATTCTTTACATATCTACCACGAAACAATAAAGAAAAAAGTCAATAGAAATCAAACAATGACATTGATTAGATGGGAACAAACTTAAGTTTTATCTTTTAATTGTGGTTTTACACAAAATATGTAAAACACGAACATAATTATATTGACCTTACGATCTGTGCGGTATGGATACAAATACGTGATGTCGTTGTTTTAATGCAGCAATAGAAATATTAACTGAAAGTGATTTAAAGCTTCATTTCGATACGAGGCAGTTTCAGAATTATTTTGTATTACACACAAAAATAGTTCGGTCGCGCTTGCTTTTCCCACCGTTAAAAAGGAAGCCCTCCTTAATGTTAAGTTGGTTTTAAACGAAGAAGAAAAACTATAGAAACAGGTCAATAAAAGTTTGAGGAATAAAGAAGAAAATGAAAGTTGAAGAAATTTTCTGTGTAAAGAAAATTTGAGAGGAGCTCGCAAAATACGTCGCAGGGTTATTCGTGTTTCACTGATGACCCCTTCAAAAATTCAAAACTTTTCTACTGATATTTCTTATATTTTCACTAATTTGTTTCTCTCACTTGTTTAACTTTTATTACAACCGGTGGACTTCCCCTTTAAGTCATTTTGTTCAATTAGCATCATTTTGCACGTATTACCATTCCCATTTTATTTGATAACCCTGTTATGGATTCTTGTATCTATATTGATTTCGAGAGAAAAAATAAGCACTTATTACATGAGGAGCTGGGTTCCATATACTCCCACGTAATATTAAGTATTTTATAGCCAACTGAATTTTGTATTTGCCTCTTTTTAATTATTTGCAGAGAAGTACCCAAAAACTATACGCTCATTTGAAGTGGGTACAGGTCTTTTTATTGGACACAAATGCATTTGTATTTCATCATAATTGTTTATACCTAACCTTTAAATTCAGACGATATTTAACGACACTTTTTACAATTAAACAAATGATATATATTCCTCATGCACTTTCATTATTTCCCAAAAGACAGCATACGGCATACGTAAAACAGCTAGGTTACATAACAACTTTGACAAATATTGGGGGAAAATATATCTAAGTAGTGCTACTAGTCGTTTCACGTTTTCATTTCTCTTTTATTTCAAGGTTTTCGACCAATACATGCATGCTTTGTAAGTATTTCAATTAAAAATAATTATTATATTTATTGAAGAAAAAAACGTATATTAGGTCAAAAGCTTTTATTTTAATATGACCCTTTCACTTTCTGTTTGAGAAGCTACAATACAAAAGTCGTTTGGTGTAAGTGCACGGAATTGTGAGCGCGATATTTCATTGTAATATTATACTCTACCACAGTTGTTTTTTAAACCATCGCATTCATTAAGTTGATAACGCACTGAAAGTAATCATGTATCGTGCATGCATTTTTATATTGTTATATGAAACCCTTTCACATCTTTTTAAAGAACGTCACTTTAATGAAGCTGATACTGCATTGATAAAACATCACAGAACATGCCTTGACGAAGACTGTTTAGATTATATATAATTAAATGCAAATGCACACGAAGTGCAAATGCTTTTAAGAGAACTAATAATTGAGGCTGACAATCTCAAACAATGTGGCAAATTGTTTTTTTTTTTTTTCTTTGTTCTTATAGTTATGTAATAACCTTTCCTCTTCGGCATCGGTTATATGTAATAATCGTATTTTGTATAACTGTTTCCTCTCAATTTTTCCTCTTAATTTTCGTCTTGGGTCAACTACTCAGTCGTGAAATGTTAACACAAATTAAATTTAGAAAAAAGAGGGCATCATATGATAAGAATAAAAATAGGGAAATGCTATGGAACCTGATACATTGATTGCTTTTTTCTTGGGGGGTATATTCCTCATAAAAGTCGCCACACATTGATTTTTTATTCGACAGCACTTATGCTCAAACCATTAAGGGCTATGCACACCAAACACGACATTGTAGCAAATGTCGTATAGTGTGAACGTTTTGTCGTGTGCTGTACGTGTGTCGTGTTTGGTTTTGCTCCACTCATTATCGCTGCTTGAGTTTTATCAAATTCTAGCAATCCTTTCTGATAAAATGACGTTCACTGTTTTCGAATGAAATTATTTTTCTTATATTGGCTATACGTTGGCAATGAAAGCAGTCATGTTTTAATCTCTCCGGACTAAACCCTGCCAGAAATCATTGGAATAGCCTACCCCTTGCCGCAACATCAATGACAAATTGAAAACAAATCTTCCCCCGGTGGCATCTGCTCTAAACAATTATGAATAAAAACGAGATTGATGCTTTGACACTCTCAAGCTGCTCACCCACGGTTCCTTCCACCATGTCCACATTCCCTACGAAGGATCTTTACATCAGTGATCCTTCCATCGCTTTCCTTGTCATATCGTCTCTGCTTTACTTCGTAATTGGTTCCGTGGCCTTGATTGGTAACATTTTCGTGATCGTCAAGGTGTATCAAGAGCGTCGTCTGCACAAGCCGACCTACTACCTAATTGCTAGTTTGGCCGTTGCTGATCTGTTGACGGGAACAGTGGCTCTTCCGTCGGGTGCTTACGGAAGAGTCGTCCAAAATGTTCGGACATGCTCAGGAGAAACGCACCTGTGGTTCTTCATGATGGCTTTCTACCTTCATTGCGTCTCTGTCATGCATTTGATTGCTATCGCCATTGACCGGTATATCTGCATTACCAGGCCCCTAAGGTACATCAGTGTAGTGACGCCGAAGAGGATCGCAGGGACAATAGCATTTAACTGGGTAATGTCTTGCTCTTTTGGTCTGGTTCCACTGTACAGCCGAAATGACCAGACGATCTCGCATTGCTCTGCGATTGCATACAACATCATCATGTTCTACACTTCAGCCATCCTCCCGCTTCTCTGTCTCCTCGCCCTCAGTCTCATCTACTGGATCATTTTCCGCGTTGCTATGCGACAGGTGATGCGGATCGCTGTCATCGAGCGAGTGTCACATGGCGGGCAGAAACCCATCCAAATCCACACCTTTCAGATGAAAGCGACTAAGACGACACTCCTCGTACTGTGTGTCTTCGCTGTGTGCTGGCTCCCGATGTCCATCAAGTTCCTTCTTGAGATTCACTTGAAGACCACTCCATCAACCATGCTCTATCTGCGAACTGCGTTTGAGATCATCGCATATAGCAACGCAGCTCTGAATCCCTTCGTTTTTGTCTTCAGGGATCGCAATTTTCGCGGCGTCTTGAAGCATCATCGACCCAAGCGCATCTTGGTTTCACAATAAATATTATCAAATCGACTGGTTATAATTGTTTGCAGTATAAATGCTAATAGCTTTGAGGTTGAAAATCTAAAGTGGCATAATGTAAAAAGCATATTTCTGGCTTAATTATTTCATAAAGCACCTTGTCTTAGCTACAATTGCTGCCAATATAAATAGTAATAATAGATTGTGTACCTTACTGCCAGCTCATTAAACAATTTAAACAAATATTGCAGGAAATATAACGAAATATCTGATCCCCGAGTAATATTATACCGAGTCCGGATGGCTAGGTTGAAATATAATGGCACTAGTGATATTTCGAATTTGCAGGTGAATGATGTTATTTTATGCAATATGTGTTTTATAAAATGTAGGGTATTTGTGGTCTCTGTTTGGAGTCAGACCCTCTCAATTACTTTCAGGTTGCCTCTGCGACAAATGCGCACATATAAGCCAATGAAAACGATAGGGTTAGCCATCTTTTCACCTCTACATTGAATGATATTTATGAAAAATGGCTAATTCAAATCAGTTTTCTTTATTTCCAGCAGCAGCCATGACCAATATAACAAATATGATTGATTTCGGTAACGTCGCAGAATCTTTTTGGTCAATTAATTGATTCTGTTAATCAGATTAAATAAAAACGTGAAGAAATAAAATTCACTTTCAAATGATTTTTTTGTCATGATGTGCCAATTAAGTTGAATGTTGTGTGTCATGAAAAAGCTAATCTGATGCGGGGAATTTCTCCAGCATCGAAACATTCTATAGGTGTCTTGAGACTTGCCTTTATACTCCCGAACACTGAGAAAGGGCATATATTATACTTATCATTCTATAGCACTCGTAAGAAATGTCTTGTGATCATGGTAACAGTCGATTTTTCGTCAGAGCAGACCGGTGCTCTCGAGAGGAAAATCTTTATTTTGTTTGGAAACAACTTGAGCTCGGGGCGCAATAATGACAACCTTTCAATCACAATGAGTATTTACGGGCCTCGTTTGGAAGTCAACTTGTCTAATCAGAGCAATAATGTATCTAGATTGCGGACGCCATGCATTACAATGATATCCCGACCCCTTTTGATGGAGCCGTTCAAGAGGAATTTTCTCGTAAAGCATTTAATGACGAGGGAAAGTTTAAGATTGGATCACGTATTCGCTGAAGTAGGCCAAGTAGTAGGGTTCTACTAATGCTGATCAAGATGTATCGCCCGATATATGTGTATGTTGACTCATCCCGGCGATAATCTCCATCTCCGCTTTAACCAACATCCATCCTCCTTTCTGAAGATCCTCCCTCATCCCTCATTCTTCTCCATCTTTCCATTATCACCCTCCCTTTATCTCCTTTTCCCCCTCCCTCGTTTACTAACCTCTCTCTCTCTCTCTTTGTCACTCTCCCTCCCCCTCTCTCTCTGTCTCTCTCCCTCTCTCTCTCCAACACACGCCAACTCACACACAGCTATCCACATCTCCCACATACTCTCTCTCTCCCACCTCCCTCACACTCATTATTTTTCATTCCTTCCCATCCTTCTCCGTCTCCTCTCACTCTCTCTCTCTCTCCTTCTCTCTCTCTATTTCCTTCCTTTCGTTATATCCCTCTCCATATCTCTCTTTATCTATCTCTTACTATTTATCTCTCTCCCTCCCGCTCCGTCTCACCAAATCATAACATTACTATTACTATTTACAAATATTTCTTAAAGCTAGGGGTTTGCCCGACTTGCTTCAAACCCATGTCGCCCATAATTATCGTGGCTAGACGAACTTTTGAAATTGAAAGATATCCTTTATTTTCATGTTCTAAATCAGGCGAGATTTTAGTTTTTCTGCGTAGCAATTACTTGAACC
>JAVYIG010012996.1:0-49960 GCA_035222895.1 Strongylocentrotus droebachiensis | reverse complement strand
GGTCTTATTGTTCCTCTCTGTCTCGTCATTTCCCGGAGGTTAATTGGGCGTACAGTCTACAAAGTCAACACTTATTCCATGTCGTGTTATAAAGAGAGATAGACTTTGCACCCCATTTTGTTTGTGTACTCTATTCATTCATACTATTTTTGGTTTCCATTCATTTTCTTGTCCTTTAAAATAATACACGATAAAAATCAATACCGATAAATTTCAGTTTTAGAGGTCATTGCAAAAGGATGATTCATCCTTGAACCCCCCCTCCCAGTCATCTGTATTTACTCAACGTGGACATTTATGGACCCTTTGGATACCTCCCACACAGCTACACTCCTAGGACAACTGACCCCTAGGACAACTACCCCCCAGGACAATTACAGCCTTGGATCATTACCCTTTGGACAAGTACATTCCCCCCCCCCCCCCCACCCTCAAATGCTATACCCTTCAAAATTACCTCAATTACATAAGGGGATTTACTAATCAAAAGTGATTCTAGTTGTCCTGGGTCTGGGAAAGAGGTGAGGATAGTTGACTGGGGGGTAGTTTTTTTTAAATAGAATTAGATTAATTTCTTAATTGTGATTATAAAGCTGACAATTTGAGGCATCAGAGATGCAGGCAGTGTTGAACTTTGCATCTGCCTTCTGTCAGTTCTGACTTAAATCCTGGCTGTATATGCCGGTGCCTTCATCGATCAACGGCATTTTGTTTATAGTTGCCTCTCTTCACCCAAGTGCAGTAAATGGGTACCTGGTATGAAGTTAAACTTCTTTGAAATATCCATTCGGTTATGGGGTACTACTGGTCCAAAGTTCAAAGTTTATAACACAGTCAATTTCAGGTTACAGTCGCCCTTGAAAACAACTGTTCAAACTTTGTGACTGAAAAAGCATTGTCATCGCACTTACAATTTTGAACAGGTTGCAATGACTGTACGAAAATGCATTTCATTCATAGCAAACTGTTATTGATTAATTCAATATTCAGTTGATTGAGAAGCTTCCAATTACTGGGTTTCTGTAGAATAATAAACAATTGATTTTGCATTGGTGCACTGTGTACATGTATGCAGAGTCCTATGTGTACAGCTGCTTCTTAAAACATTCAAAAATATACATGTAGGCCAGTTTTTATTAGCCTAACATTTCAAAATAGGTTGGTTCATGTAATTCTGATCTTGGGAAATGACATACACTGAATCATATATACAATACATTCATGATTTACTATTGCTTCAGTAATTCACATGGAGAGACACAATCATGCCTATTGGACTATATGGTAGCATTTTGCTTGGATAGGATATCAGACTTTGCTAGCTTGTGAAATGTCCCACTTTTTGACTATTAAATAACCTTGCAAATTTGACATACAGTAGCTTGACTAAAAAATGACCAGATGATGCTTATACGCTACTTAAGCCACATTTGTACTTCCTTTATTAAAGTGTATAGGTATTTGATACTCCTCTTTGGATAACGGAGACAGGGAACTTTAACCTCGGCCTACTTTCTCAATAAGAGCTGATTGGTGTTCAGGCCTGAGCTTGCTACATCTAATAATGAAGCACCTTAAAGGGGAATTCCCCCCTAATATTAAGTTGATTTTAATAAAAGTAGAACAATGAGAGAAACACATATGTGAAAGTTTGAGCAATATCCGATTAAAAATAAGAAAGTTATGAATTGTTGAATGTGCAATCAATCAATTGGAAACTTTGAGACATGATGTTGTGCAGAGCTCCCCTCCAATTTGCCCTGCACAAACAAACTTAAAAACTCTATATTTTCTCTTAAGAGAATTTTCAATCATACAATTACCCTAAATATAATTATTGCAAATATGTGATTTTATAACCCCCTTTTTGAAACAAATCTATTCTGTCATCAATAACTAAGAAAATGAAAGTATATGGATTTTTTTCTGTACAGAGTAAATAGGACTTATAGGAGAGGAATTCGCAAGATACTTCACAGTGTTGCCAATTTGTGTTTCACTAATGACAACTTCAAAATGTATAGCTTTCCTTTTTTTAATCAGACATTGCTCAAACGTTCACTTTGTATTTTTGTTTTTCTCATTTTTCTGCTTTTATTAATACCAGCTAATGATCAGGGTTAACTTCCCTTTTAAATGTACCAAGTCTGTGAAGTATTTAAGTCAAATTAAGTGCAAGGTCTATGTGTAAGTGCAATCAGCATGTTCAAGAGGCGACTACATAGTACGGGTAGTCCTTTCTCTATTCCTCATAGGATTTCCTCCTTTATTCAAGGATGACACTTAATTACACTCCTACACACTTCTTGATCTAGTTTCCCCCTCCATTTTAGATCAAGTGATTCACAAAATACGAAGGTTAAAGTTATTTCTGGTTGTCTTTTGTCGGTTTGTGGTTGAGACTTGTGGCGCTAGGGTGAGGGGAGAAAGGGGAAGGTTGTAACGAAGGTGTATACCAGCATTTAGATTAATTTCTTTCAAGTGCCTACTCAATCAGACCAGTTAGTAGACATGTACATTGAAGAGTGTAAATAGAACTTGAAATTCTATCTTACCACCATTATTATAGTATATATTACTTTTGATCAGTTGGAAGGTCAGGCTAGTCAGTTAGTCAATCAGGTAGTCATTTAGTTTGTCACCCAGGTAGTGATTCAGTTGGTCATATAGCATATTTTCAAATAGTGAGGATTTTTGTTGAAAGATAAAGTAAAATAATATTTATGGATCAAAGATTACTTTCTTAAAAATTTGTTCTCAAAATTTTGTCATTATAAAGGAAGTTGGTGGCCATTTCTTTTTTTTCTTTTCTACTTTGGACGATTTTTTTTGTTAGCAACAGCAAGAATAACTTTTACATTTGAGATGCGCCCCCCCCCCCCCCCCCCACAAAAAAAAAAAAATTGCTTCTGACAAATAACTTTTCTTTCAATGAAAGTTTTCATGCTGCAAAATTCATATTAAAAATGGTGACTGATATTCTTATCTTCCTAAAATTGTAAGCAAAAAATAAGGAGAGAGAAGTTACAAACAGTAAGAAATACAAGTTGGAAATTAATTGCTCAAAAGATTGGACCAAACATTTGTATGTAGTCCCATGTACTCATTTCTATGTGCAGCGCTTGTGATCTTCAGCGAGACTGATGCTAATTTTTAAAAGATAGTGACCATTCCATAGCATCACAGTTAATTTAATTCCACATAGTCACCCTTTCCCCATTACTTTCATACAGTTTTTTTCTCACAATTTAAACCCCTTGACCCGTACTCAACTTTATCTTTAAATACACAAGATCAGCATCCCCTAAAGTATCCATAAAAGTACAAGCACTTCAAAAAGTAACGGAGGAAGATTATGTTTGCCTTCTCGAAGCGAAACCAAAAGTCTTTTTTTATTTGTCTTGAGAACAAATCTAAATCCAAACATTTTTGCTTCCAGCAATTTCCCATTTCCTGCAAACGAAAGATTTCCTTATGACGGTCATTGCAACTTCTAAAGGTTTATGTCCTACTGCAAGTCATCGCAGCAAAAGTCCTTCCTTTGGATCCCAAGATTTTCTCCCTTGACGATATGACATTGATTATATTTAAAGTTCTTTCTAACAGTTCCCCTTTTGGCCACCTTAGAAACATGTGGTACTCAAAACCATGCGGTACTCAAAATAATAGTTTAGTTTACTTTTAAACATGCTTCGTGAATTTGGGCCAGTGGGAATGAATTCTACACTCTTTCTTTGTTCAGAAATTAATTTATCATAACATCTTATATATCTCTGCGACAAACTTCGCCCGCTTTGGCTTCCTTTTTGCATGAATACCAACAATTTGCCATTGGAAGAGGAGATTGTCTATGTGGAGCCAGAAGGGCACTAACTCTGTGTACAACGATATGAGTTAAAGCCTTCCGTCTCCGATCAGACCATAGTGGAAACAGAAACTGCCTCTATACTGATATCCCCCTGATGGACTCTATTAGATACAGGTTCTTTTGTTATTGAGGTAATGATCATCGATGTGTTCTTATTCCTTCCAAAAACACACCGCAGCCCATCAATCAGCCGCTATTACAATCCAGATTTCAATACTGTATAGCCTCTTGACTTTATGCTGTTGTTGGTGGTGGTAGTGATGGTGGTGTTTTTTGTGGATAGCCAGTTATTTACCGGTATTGAAGGCTTGTTTATAGGCTGCTCTGTTCAGGCAAAATTGTTTCTTTAGAAATAAAAATCTTTTTCCTTCTTGTTAGAGAAAAACAATAGATACAATTGAAAGTTTATTTTTAAAAGCGCTACTTTAAAAGAAAGACAATAAAATGCTTTGAATTTGAAAATTAAAAAAAAGCTTCTAAAGTACTCTTCAAACTTCAATCCATAGACCTATATGATGTTGTTGGTTGTTATGGTGGTGTCGGTTTGTCAAGTCATCATATTTCAATAGTACTTACATGTAGTGTATCATCAATCTTGCTGCATTACATGCAAGTCCATTAATGTGCCTTGATTGTTCTTGTAAACCCCCTCCCCTCTTAGCACAAATTTAACACACAAAAAAGTAACCCTTTTTCCCCTTTGTAAAAGCGCAAATCAATCTAGTTGAAGTTTTCAAACATTTTTTTGAGAGCTTAAATTGACATCAACCTTTTCACTTCCACTTCAAAATATCAAAAAAGTACCTTTAATGCCTTGAACCCAACATAATAACCTTGGTCTTTCGGCACATGTGTTTCTTGGAGGTCAGGGGGTCAACGATGTACCATGGCTGTCATGCAGGTTAATACATTTTTTTAAATACTATAAACCCTGCTAGAGCTACAAACACAGATGCGGCAGCTTCGAGTTTCTGCCATGAAACTGGAGCTTGCAATGCAACGATCTAGCGTGAAACCAGAGCCGTTGTAATGAGCGCTGTGCGGGTACAAAGTGGTGAATTACGAGCATCGCTACCAAGGTCAGACGGGGAAGATGATAACTTAATTGGAGGCCGCGAACAGATGCGACGGGTAATCATGAATCCGTGCACATCTGCTCGTGAAACAATGTTCACTTTATTATTAACTCTTTTACCTGCCTAGGAATGAATTAAACCCTGGATCCCTGTCGTTTTCTTGGGAATGTTGTCATCTTTTTGGAACCAGAAGGGTGCTAACTGATATTACATTTTGTACAATTAACACCGTTCTGACTCTAAACAAACGATGTGAATGTGATTGACTGATTTAATTTAGATGATTTGATTTATTTACCAACAGCAATGAAGTACCATACAATTCATACAATAATATTTACATATACAAGGAGAGAGAACATTGGTTTGTAGAAGGGGCCAGATAACAGCACATGTGCTAGCCAAGCCTAACCCCTTTCAGCTAAACGGAGTATTTTGGTAATCGCAAAGTTCAGAAAACAAAACAATACATAACATACATTTACCAAATATCTAACAATGCCTTATAAGAATAGGACTATTAAATAGAGCTTTCATTCATTATAAAGACTATTTGCATCTTTTTTTAAATCTATGATTTGTTCTGGAAATATGTTGTAACATAATTCTGAAACCTATTTCTAGACCGGGTTAATCTGATATTAAAGGTAAAGACCAGTAATGGTCATGCGATTGCATTGTGAAAGAAACGTTGTGGAATCGATCAGAAAAGGTTGATCATCTAGCATCTGCAAGGTTCTGGAATCATCAAAATGATAAGAAATTTGGCCCATTCTTCGTAAAGTTACAAGCACTATACACAGAAAGATGTATATGGGACTACCCTATCTCTCTCACCAGACCATGAGAGAAATAAATTTACCAAATATATGAATTAGTAGGCGGTTTCCCGGCAAATTTGTTATCATCATGTATTAGTCAAAACATATTCTTTCACATGATTGGTAATGAGAGCTTCCATTTCATTTTTTGAAATTGGGGCGTTGCCAATACTGGTCTTTACCTTTAATGGGTAATCTATTCAACAATTCACCACGTCACACGTGACGACAGTCAACTATGGAAGTGAAAAGTTATTTTCCTTTTGTCAACAAAGCTGGAAAGAGTTATTGAGTTTTATTGCTTCTCAATATCCAAGGTCTAATGAAAACAAGGCTACACGTAGGTATTTTGCATGAGAAAACATTCATTTTTATGTGTGTTGGCGGTAAGGTTGAAGTTGAAAAGTGAGCCCTCGTAAAATTTGATTGACTCATGTGAAGAATGAAAAGGCAGGTACATGAACCTGAACATGTGGGCATAGTGCAATTAAAAAACAAAAACAAAACATGTTTAGCGTCCCCGAAACTTCCTTTTTGGAGGCCACCTCCGTTTTAATTTTTTTTTAATGAAAAACATGAAAACCATGAAAAACATACTGCTAAAATGATCTTTTTCTGAATTAAAAATAAAATACATCATAAATGCTGACGGACATTTTCAAAAATAGCCCGACTGGCTAGACATCAGGAAAAATGTACCGAGCGGCCATTAACTAAAAAAATAGGGGCCTCCTCCTTCCTATTTTTCAAAAAGGCAGGATGCTAAACATGTTTTATTTTGAAAATGGCCTAATCAGGGAGATAGGAGGGACCTAATGTTGGCAGGTATAGCATTTAGGGGACATATGGCCAAAGGTCCTTTCCAGTGGACTTTCTGTCATTGAGGCGGTGTTAATAATGCCTGATTGAAGAAAGAGGTAAGAAAGACACATTCACAGACACCAGAATGACTTTTCTAACACCTCAGACACACTACCAGACAACAGAATGACTTTGCTAACACCTTATGCAGACGCACTACCAGACACCCTACCAGACACCAGAATGACATTGCTAACACCTCAGACACACTATCAGACACCAGAATGACTTTGCTAACACCTCAGACACACTATCAAACACCAGAACGACTACACCTCAGACATACTACCATACACCAGAATGCCTTTGCTAACACCTCAGATACACTATCAGATTGACCAGAATGACTTTGCTAACATCTCAGAGTCAGACGCACTAACAAACACCAGAATTACTTTGCTATTAAACACTTCAGACACACTACCAGACACCAGAATGACTTTGCCTACACCTCAGACACACTACCATACACCATAATGCCTTTGCCAACACCTCAGACACACTAACATTAGTAACAAACACTAGAATGACTTTGCTAACACTTCAGACACACTTGCAAACACCAGAATGACTTTGCTAACTTCTCAGAGTCAAACGCACTAACAAACACCAGAATTACTTTGCTATTAAACACTTCAGACACACTACCAGACACCAGAATGCCTTTGCCAACACCTCAGACAAACTATCAGACAAAAAATTACTTTGCTAAAACCTCTGACACACTAACATTAGTAAAAAACACCAGAATGACTTTGCTATAAACACCTCAGACACACTTACCAGGACACCAGAATGACTTTGCCAGTTGTGCATATCAAATGTGACTTTTTGTTTAGTCTATACACGGGTCTGACAACAGGCTTCGTCATGGTAAGACTGTTATGTCAATAGGGAAGCACCCAGACAAACATTACATCATCCCTCACCTGATACCCTGGGAGTCTGCCAACCCAGACAAACATTGCGTAACAGGGATTAGGTAATACACACACACACTGGTGACCTTAAAAGGGGGTCATATTACAGTATGGATAGTCTTGTGGTTCAGACCCCGAATTACCCCTCAAGCTGTTTTGGAGGAAAGGATGATGGCTCAGTGGTAGAGCACTGGTCTTATGACCAATCCAAGACATACAGTCAGTATGCTTGTACTGCTATGATAAGTTATTAATCTCTATAACCAAGTCCTTCACATATAATAATAATAATAATAATAGTGGGTTCTTGTACAAGAGATAATTATATAAATTAAGACATTCTTGGCATGATTTAATGCTTTTTAGCATGACATAAGAGCCGCCATTTTCTTAAATGTGGCGTATATCTAACATACAAGGCGAACTTGACCCTGTACCATGCATCAAACTCTAGTTGGAAAGACTTTTTATTTTGATAACAAAACCTTCACTTTTTAATAAGGGATAATTATAGCTGAAACGGTAAAAATTATATTTGCTGAAAAATGTATCATGTTCCAACTGGTTATCCATTTTTAGCACAATAGAGTCTGCAACTACAGACTATCCACATGTACTATTTCCCAGGCATTGTTATTTGGGCTTCAGGCCAGGATTGAGCATAGCCTCTTGTCGATGCCCTCGCGCTGTTGGAGTCTCTAAATTCTGACGAGCGAAGCGAGTCGGAGAAACCGAGGCGCTTTGCGCTGAGGGCCTCTTGACAAGTGATCTGAATTTCTTATGTTTTACATTGTTTGGCGAATATTCCGACCCAGCAGAGTTCGGTGAAAGTCATCCAATCAGAGAGAGCTACTATGACGTAATATCTACCGCTCTGTGCGAATTCCCTCCGTGAGAGCGAGACTGGCCGCCTAGTTGTAGTCTGCAAGCACAAACCCTGGTCAGTCGTAAAAGAGAGTGTGCACTATAAGACTACCATATGCCACGTACTATAGCTGCTCCTGACCTATATTGGTACAACCAGTAGGTACCAGTAGATAGCTGGGCTAGGCTTCTCTCAAGGCACAATGATTTTTTGATAAAGTGTCAAATTAGGGTTTGTGGTTGCAGACTAGCCTAGTTGGGCAATCCCGAACACACGCGTACACACACACAATCGCTGCGGTCTAGACATGCATAATTCAGTAGGAAATCGGGTCTCATGAATATATAATTCAGATCACTTGTCAAGAGGCCCTCAGCGCAAAGCGCCTCGGTTTCTCTGACTCGCTTCGCTCGTCAGAATTTAGAGACTCCAACAGCGCGAGGGCATCGACAAGAGGCTAGATTGAGCATGACATAAGCCACTTGATTGGACCAGGGTACTGTAGACTGACCTTAAATGATCCCAATAGTGTTGACCTTAGGTATGGTGCTCCTAAAAGAAAAATAGCTAGATTGGCAGGTGATTTTTTCTTCTTTTCTTCCATTCATTTTACTTTTATTTGAAGTTACGTGGCTTAGAGTCCAAGGGTTGAAAAGGTAGCTTTTCGATGAATTTCGATATTAAAGAATTAACTGTAGAGAGTTTTAGATTGAAGTCTACGTTTTCAACTAGAAACAACCAGAGCTGTAGATCTCGGCTTGTTATCTTTTGTAATAAACTTATCCTTGTTTGTTGTTTAGTATTTCTTCCTCATATCTATGGTCCAGAGAAAGTTGTTGCATCCATGTCTTTAGTAAAGTTTTAGTTTTGTGTAATTGGGTTTCACTTTCTATACCTGTATAATGAAATAAACATTTGACTGTTAAAGGTAATACAAAGTTTTGGGAAATTTTGAAAATTGGGTGGGTAGTGAATCTTTACAATTTTGATATATTTGAATGCCCCTGTGGATGTATTATAAGCACTAAAAAAATTAGCCCCTAAAACACTTCTGTTTTCGAGAAAGATTGAATATAGAAATTTACCGGTGCTCCCAGTAAATTTTGATAAATTTCAAATAGCGCCTATGGCCGTACAATCGACAAGCGACCATGAAAATCTCAGAATATGTAGTTGGAATATATAGTTTCCAAACGGGAGTAGCTAATCGGTCGATTTCAGTCAAGAAACATTGTTTCATAGCTAAATTAATATCTTGACCTTGAGAGGGAGCTATACAACATAAAGAGTTTATTATTTATAATTTCATAACTTTAGACTCGATTTCAACCGCGACAACGATAAATGTATATTGTAGGAACGCATATGCTTCCAATATGTTAATTTGAACCAAATTCATGACCCCATACCAAAACTTTGTAATACCTTTAACTTCTGTGTAAAAGAAAACAAATGAGTTTATTTTTACCCATACTTCACATCTAACTACGTTGTTTTTGTATTTTTATACATCTAACATTGAAACTCAGAGCAGTTCCAAATTATCTAAAAAAGAAAAAGAAAAAAGTCAGAGCAGAATCAGGGTCATGCTTAAGATGGACCCAATGATACGGTGATCTGATACTTGTTCTGATAACATACCTAACAATGTTCCAGGCTTTCTTTCATATTTCTTCCAAAGTACAGGCTTAAGCTTCGGGTTGCAATTGGGAGTAAGGCCAATAGGTTTAGGGTTAGGGTTAGGATGATGTGGTTACTCCTTGGTTATTAATGGTGGGCCCTGGGTTGATTTTGTAGGAAATTGACCATTGGTCAATTGTCTTAGAGTACATCTTGTACAACCAATGATTGGGTCCACCAATCCGTTTGTTTCATAGTAAAATTTGGAAATCTCTAAAGGACGCAGTAGCTGCATTTACACTGCACGCCAAAACCATCTTATTTTTTCTCACAATCCAGTGTTTTGTTTAAAGCTGCTAAGCAACTACCCGTAAACACACAAAAAAAAAAAACCCAGATTAAAAAAAGCCAACCCCTTGAGTGTGGTTTTTTGAAAACGGCGTCAGAACCTAGTGTAAACGCTTACTCTAAAACCACTGTTGAATCATTCTGGTTTCTGGTCCGTGACTCACCTCATTTCCTTACCAGGATTATCAAACACTTGACGTTTTTTTTGTGATTTTTTCCAGCAGCGTAAATGAAAGTTAAAAAAAACACCAGGGGGGGGGGGGGGGGTGTTTCACAAAGTCAAACTTAACTCTAAGTTGGACTTAAGTATTATGGAGTGCCATTTGTAGCCTTAAAATAAAATATATTCAAAGTGAAAACTCAAGTTTTTAAAACTTTTTATCAATTCTACATCAAGAACATGTAATCTCCTTGATAATAGAATATATGAATGATTTGAATCAACATCTTATGCCTTTTAACATAACTTTTACAAAATATTTTCATAGATGCTAACGGCTTTTCATAATTGCGAAGTCCAACTTAGAGAAAAGTTCAACTTAAAATCTTTGTGACACACCCCCCTGATGGTATTTCAAAATGGTGTTTTGGCTGTGTAAATGGGTCTCATGTTGAAGAACAGGTTACAGGATCAGGTGATTTATGTGCCTTTGGTCAAGGGTATGATGGACCCCGATAAGATCTTATCTCAAGTTCTGTTTGCACACAGACCTATTACCAGGGTAGATATGTTCACACGGTGACCATTGTCGTTTTGAACTTTTGGTTTGCAAAACCTTGAAGTTATAAGCCACGACCTACTAACAATGATGAGGGTTCACACAGTATACCAACATGGAACCCCTTACATCAAGAGCGACACAGGTTTTGGCTATTTGAGATCGCTTGTGGTTTATAACTTTGAGTAAACTTAAAGTGTAGTAACCACAAGATAGCTTCGAAGTTTAAAACAACGGCTGTAACTTTAAATTTAACAGGCTGTCAGGGGAACCTACTGTATCTACGCTCATCAAGCCCTTGACAAGAGTCGATGTGCTAGTTCCGCACTTTAAAATGACACATGGTGATATAAAGCCATAAGAATACAGTGATGACCCCCAATTTTTAAGTTTTTAAAGTTATTCTGATACAGGGCAAATGGGAGGGGTGCTTGCAAAATGTGTCACAGAGTTACTTATTTGTGTTTGATTGATCGCACCTTCAAGAATTCACGACTTTCTTATTTTCAATCTTTTTTTGCTCAGACTTTCACTGACCTGTTTCTCTGATTTGTCTGCTTGTATTAAAACCAACTTAATATAAAAGTAGACTTCCCTTTCAATCTTAACATTACACTATTCTCAATTGTATTTCTGATGTAAGTGTTGGAGAAAATGAAAGCAAGATTGTGTCAAATTTATTGTTTACATTGAATCAAGCAGACAGCAGAGATTTCAACAGGTCAATAAAACTATTATTGAAATATTATTTACTTTAATTTTCGTCATGCAGCTAAATGTTTGCTATTTTTACATGCCAGTGGACAGAAATAGAACTGAAAAGGTTTAATGATGCTTGCATTTAATGAGATATGGAAAGTTGAAAAGGGTTAGAGAAAGAATTCATAATCGCTACATTTATTACAGTCTATAAATATTCGCAAGTGAAACATTGACTACAGTGTTACAACTACGGCTCCAGTTACAAGGCCTCGTACTGTTCGCGGACGTGTGATTTACATTTAACTGCTGAATAGCATGCCAAGCTGCTACGCACCAACGGACCTCAACTCATGATCTAGTGACCCCGTCATTTATATAAAAATAATGGGCAACTTTCCAATGTGATTTAGCGCTAGGCTAGGCTCGGCTAGCAGTGGAGTGGAGTTCTATATACCCATGTTCTTTTCAAAGAATTTTGACTCTTTTGTTGTTTTGACTTTTGTAACCTCCCCGAAAATTGTCCCTGCTCCAGTTTCCATTTATTCGGTAATCAGATACAGCTCACAATTTATCCACAAAGAAGCAAAGTGTATGTAGGCTCTGCATTGGGCTTATATGCATCATGAATAACCCCCTTCACACAACTCGAAACATGGTTACATTCACACTAAGACTTTTCCCCTTTAAAGATAAAGTTGAGTTCTGGTCATGCGATTGCATTGTGAAAGAAAAGGTGTGGAATGGACCAGAAAAAGTTGATCATGTATCATGTAAGTGTTGGTGTGTACTGCAAGGTTCTGGAGTCATCAAAATCATAACAAATTTGGCCCAGTCTTGGTAAAGTAACAAGCACTGTACACAGAAAGATGAATATGGGACTACACAAATGGTGACAGGGTTACCTAACTTGATTTCCTTATCTTTCTATGATCATTACTCAGCCAGAATACATTTTCTACCAAAATTGTTTTGCAAATGACATTTATTTGTAATCTTGAACATTCAGTGTAAGTTTCATTTGATTCTGTGAGAAATCATTTGCTCTTTTTACCAGAACTCAAGTTTATCTTTAATAGCCTATGCATGTAAATGTTCTCAGATTTGGAAACCAAGCACATTTTTCCCCTGTAACTTTAAACATGGAAGTTGCATATATAGGTACAGCTTCAATAGGATGTATGACCCCATTTAATGTGTCTGAAGGAGGCACGCCCTTAGAACTTTTTCAAAATTCCCACACTTTAGGCCTACAGGTACCAAACTACTTACGATCCATGTCTACATGACGTTCGTTTTTAGGAATTCAAAAATACAATGTATAAATTCTATTTATAGGTACTTCTATTCAGTCAAAGGTATTACAAAGTTTTGGTATTGGGTCATGAATTTGGTTCAAATGAACATATTGGAAGCATATGCGACTTTGCAATATTCAATGATGGTTGTCGCGGTTGAAATCGAGTCTAAAGTGATGAAATTGTAGATAGTAAACTCTTTATGTGGTATAGCGCCCTCTCAAGATTGATATTAATTTAGCTCTAAAACAATGTTTCTTGACTACGATCAACCAATTTGCTATTACCATTTGGAAATTATATATGAGAACTGCATATTCTGATATTTTCATGGTCGCAGCTTCCATGAAATGGCCTTAGGCGCTATTTTAAATATTTGAAATTTTCTGGGAGCACCGGTAAATTTTTCGATTATTCAATTTCTTGAAAGCAGAATTGTTTTAGGGGCTAAATTTTCTAGTGCTTATAATACGTCCACAGGGGCATCCAAATATATCAAAATTGTGAAGAATTACTATCAATCCAATTTTCGAAAATTCCCAAAACTTTGCATTATACCTTTAATCATTTTAGTCAACCCTTTGACATGAATTCTATACTTTTATGATAGCGCTGTTTGGATTGATGAGGACTTTTCGAGATCGTAGGGGACGAAGTTCCACCCAGTCTCTAGCCCTCATCTATGAATTTCCTGTCAAACAAACAGAAACAAACTCCCTTATCTGAGGTCTAGACTTTAGAAGTTTTGAAGTGGTTTCTGATACATGTAGGAATTCAATCAAGACTTTTTCTGTATTAATAGAAAGATAGGCCTAGATTCTGAAAATGATAGTGCACAGAAAATCTCATTTCATTTAATATTAAATAGACTTTTCGAGATTGAAGGGGATAAAGTATTCACAAGTCTCAAGCCCTCACCTATTATTTCCTGTCAAAAAGAAACAAACTCCCACATGTGAGGTCTATATAGACTTTAGAAATTTTGAAGTGGTTTCTGATACATGTTGGAATTCAATCAAGACATTTTCTGTGTTGATAGAAAGATAGGCCTATGCTGAAAGTGATAGTGCACAGCCAACTTTATTTTATGTGAAATTAAATACCGGTAGATTTTTTTGAGATTGAAAGGGACAAAGTATACACTAGTCTCAATCCCTCATTTTGTCAAAAAGAAACAAACTCCCTCAAGTGAGGTCTAGCCTTTAGAAGTTTTGAAAGTGTTTTTCTGGTATACTTGTTTGTAGAAATTCAATCCAGACATTTCTGTGTAAATAGAAAGATTGGCCTTACTTCAGCCTACACTGAAAGTGATAGTGCACATAAATCTTAATTTTATGTCAAATTAAAACAGAGATAGGATACCCATATATTTTTATTTTGGGCTGGCAATCATTGGAGGTGATTTTAATGCTTGGAAAATACCATTACCCTTGTAATTTTACAATTTTTGATATATTATTAGATTAGCAGCTCAGAAAAATTAACACATTACCGGTAGTTGATTTCATAACAATATCAGTGAAGCCCGACAAGCAATTTTTTAAATGAAATCTTTGACAGTGATTTGAGCTTGGCCCTCTGAAAATGGCAAAACCACCCTTATTGGGGATGACGTTATGTTTGAAGATGCATGATCGATGAAGTAGGTCAAATTGTGTTAGCTTGGAACAAGAAGGGAATAAATGCATATTCTTCAATGGGGAGTTAATGTCCTTCTACAGCTCTCGGCATGCTCCGCACTATTCATGTGGATCTAATACAACCTGAAATTATCAAGATCATTTCTATTTGGAAGTCGATCAATAAAATTGTGATTCTTCTGGCTGAGAGTCAACAGGTCACAAAGTCATTATTCTTAAACACAGTGTTAATGCCCTTCTAGTTCTCCGCAGACAATTCATTCTGTGACAGTTTCAAACCGACAGGTGGATAAAAAACTGCCAAAGAATAGATCCCCCTAGGTGCTATATTCAATGTACCCAGCGTGCAAACATCGCACCGAAACTGTCTCCTGTTTGCCTTAAGTTGACACATCGCTTCCGCCATCGCGATCTTCAATGCGTGCGAACGGTCGCGGCAAAAAAAGAGCATTAAGCGCCACCGTTTGAGGTCTGTTTACACATCGGGGTGAAGGTAGGGAGGAACGAGATGGATTGATTGTATTTGCTTTGATCTTCATGTGCGAGGTCTTGTCCAAGTGTGAGAGACCTGGAGAGTAAATTTGATGGAAAAGGGACACAAAGGTCACGGCATAGATAAAAGCAATTATGAAAGTCGTCTGTGCTAGAAAAAAATGAAGAATATGATTTTGAGAATAATGATAATAGTGAATATAATTGTGTTCATTGCCATGTCTGTCAGAACTAGCATTCCTGGGTGCCATTTTGAGAAAAAAAGATACTTAGATAGAGGACACGTACCTACCATATTTTGGTGACCTGACGTATAAAGCTCTGAATGCAATTGCTCTGGGATTATAACTCCCTTTAAAATGTAGGATTTGGGTTATGTTTTGTAATTGGCTTTAGGTTTGGTTAGGGTTAGGGTTGTGTTATAGTGTTCAGAATTGCAGGAAGAAATTTCAAGAATAAAAAGTTATTATTTTGAAAGCAAGGGAGAAAGTGAGTGAGAGAGAGAGAGAGAGAAACAGCGAGGGAGATGGAGAGAAACATCGAGGAAGAGCGAGGAAGGATAAAAAAGAAAGATGAAAGAGAAGAAAGAAGAGCAGGTAATACTTGAGGGAGGAGTAGGAGAGAGAGAGGTAGGATAAAAGAAAAAGGTAAAACTTGAAAGAGATCGAACAAAGAGTAGGCAGTATATACTCAAGGGAGAATATAACAGTACAATACAGCAAGAGAGAGAGAGAAAGACAGATAGGCCTACAGACGGATGTACCCAGGACCGCAACGTGTCACAAACACCTTATATTAGCATCACTTCAGCGTTATCATGTCATGTTATTAATGATCTTTTCACGGTACGCGGCTTGTGCGTCAGTAACGACTTTTCCAGACCTGCTGGAAACGAAAGACCGTTTTGGCAACTCTATCCGACCAGCACTTCTTTCTTTGTGTGGTTCTTCAGCCTACCCAATTTACAAACCTGCACCCATAATTCACGTCCATTATCAAAGAGAACCTATTGACAAAAAATTGTCTTGCAACTTGTATCTCTCATGTTGCTTTGTACGTGATAATCTACATGTAGGTATTTCATTTCCACGTCCGGTATTTTATCATGTACACGTCTGACTTGTTTGCTTTGTTAAAAATAACTTTAACCTCTGTGTCAAAGTTTTATCTAAATTACCGGTAGGAATAAAAAGGCCAATCAGTTATGAAATTATATAGATGTTGACACTCTAGCTCCCATATGTTTGGTTTTGCGTTCTTCTTCTTCATCTATAGCTAGAGTTTCAGCGTAATGTTTAATAATTTTTCTAAGCTTAGGGTGTCACAATCCAGTTGAATCTATATATTTAATCCCCACTCTAACTATAGAACTTGCATTACAACAGTGCAAGTGCTCAATGCTTCGGCTGGATATATATCATAGAAAATACTATTCTTGTGTTCATTTCCTGCAGTCGGCCGGCAGATATATGTTATGATAAATACTGTGCAGGGAAACAGTAGGGTGTTCATCAACATCCCATGTGGTCCTGAAAAGCGCTATATAAGAACAAACTATTATTATTATTATCCCTTAATAACACAGAGTTAATGCCTGTCTGCCCCTCAAAAACAACATAGGTATATAGGAAATGCATGGATAACTAAAAATGTTTTTTATCCGGTTTCTTTTTAGTCAGTATCCATGGCTTTGTAACTGTGAACCATCAATCAATCAAGTCTATTGGTGTAATAGGCTATTTTTGTAATGTAACCAGATTTATACTTGCCTTGTGCCTCGATACAAATTATTTTATGTATTTGTAATGGATAATTGTTTTTTTAATAGTCGGAATGCAAAATGCCATAAATATTTGCCCTGCCTAGCAAAAAACTTATATATGCAAATTGAATTCTGACTAATGGGATACATTTATTTTTAACACATGAAAGAAATAATTTGTATCGAGGCGCTACATAAAGGCATATACGGTATATGCATAAATTTGATTACATTATGAAAATGGCCTTTTGGCTGTGAAATTGATTGAGTCATACGCCTATTGACATATATACTTTTTAACTGCTATATCACAACAAAGTGTTAATTGCATTGGTATACACTAAATATAATAGGGTCCTTTAAGTCTGCTTCTATTTCAATACATTTAAAAGCGTGGCCTATTTGGAGCTTGGCGCTATAATTGGTTTTCCAGAGGCACGGATGCCGAGACAACATTTTTTTTCTCCATTTCTTTTGGAGCATCCTGTTGGAAAGCGCACATTTTATTATTTGAGTTATCACATTGTGCCATGCTACGGCTTCTTGAATTTAATACTTACATGTAACTGTTGTTCACATATATGTGGTAAACTCCCTCAAAAGATCAACAGTTGCATGCAGCAAATAGAAATGGGACAACTACTTCATTGTTAGTTTAATAGTTACATGCTATAATAATAAGAGGTAAGGGGCAGTATTCTGAGATTCTTTTTTTTTTAAATCTCAGTGAGATAAAATTCAAATTTACAGTAGTCGTTAAAAAGCCTCTGAAACTATACTCATTTTTCAAGGAAATCATATCCTATTATCCTATCAAAAGGGTGTTTGCACCTTGAGGCAAGCGAAGTGAAAATTGAAAGAAAAAAAAAACATTCACGCTCTCTTGCCCAAGAACTAGATTTATTGACTAAACACGAAGAGAGTGAAATCTCACAGCATTTCTTACTGATTACCGCATCACGAATGGGAGTATCTTAGCGAGGTAAAATCAAGATAGAATGATTCTCAGAAGTACCCATTTAAATGATTTTAAGGGCATTCTACCTTTTCCTGGTATTCTTGCACTTCAGAATGACAAGATACTGCGCTGGGTATATGTCATCATCAGCTCGAGATTGCCAAATAGCCCGCTATTTCTAATTTGGGAAATAAGCCCGAAGTTATTAATCGCGTCTTCAGCAGCTCGAGACTCGACCGTGACACTCAAAACTCAAGCTCTAGACATTTTGCTCAGCATTCGCGCATAGTGCGATTCTTCGGGCTGGACAAATAACGGGATATTTTGCAAACTATATATTAAGTACAAGATATCTTGGGATGATTTTCTCGACCAAATCCGGCTAATTGCAACTGCGGGCTGATGAGGACGTAATTGAATTAGCTGGATAATTAGCAATCGGGGAAATAGCGGGTTATTTTGATATCTGGAGCTGATGATGACAGGTCTATTTAGAACTTGTTGTGTGACTGGTCTGCACAGTAAGATATCAGTTTTGTAAGCACCAGATTGTTAGGCACATGCACATCCACTCTCCCCTGCCCTGAAAATAACCTATCTTTGTTTGTCCATCGTGCTTAGCTAGCGAGCCTCGATTCCTCTCTGTAAATGTTGCCAAGCCAGTCTATGATGTACATTGTAAATACCAGCCTGTAAAATCCGCAGTTGACCGAATCACTCACAGAAATTGGTCTTGGCAACAGCACATATGCCATAAGTGGGGGATAGGGTTTAGACGCTTCAAGATGTCGTCATGTGCAACATTGTGGGCATCCATGTCACTGTAAAACATTGAAATTATCTCTCTCTTTTCTCTTTTTTCTTATATCTCTATTTTTGTCTCTTGGTCAATTGACTCTCAAAGATTGAGAAATTTCCCTCTTTTTCTCTGTCACTTTTGTTGATTTCTATGTCATGATGATAGAAAGGGCTTGCAAGGCTTCATGATGTCATCATGTTGCTAGATTGTGGGCAACCATGTCACTGCGGAACATTGACATTATCTCTCTTTTATATCTCTCTTAATCTCTTTGTCTTCTGGACTAACTGTATGTGACAGAAAATTACTCTGAAAGGTTGAGAAATGTACCTCTTTTTCTCTCTGTTCTTGATCTTGATGTTGTAGCGGTAGAAAGGGTTTAGACGCTTCATGATATCATCATGTTGCAAGATTGTGGGCAACCATGTCAGTACGGAATATTGACATTATCTCTCTTTTCTATCTCTCTTTAAACAAAAAATGTCTTCTGGGCTACTGTATGTGACTGAAAATGACTCTGAAAGGTTGAGAAATGAAAGGGTTTAGATGCTTAAAGATGTCACTGTGTTCTAGTATTGTGGGCAACTGGGCAGCCACGTTATTGCAAAAGATGTAAATTATCTCTCTTTCCCTCACCCTCTTTCTTCTATCCTTTTTCTGAATCTCTGTCTTTCTCTAATGGACTAACTTTATGTGACCACAACGACTCTCAAAGATTGAGAATCATCCTCTCTAACTTTCTCTTTTCTTGATTTGTACAACACAGTTTTAAGATTAACTTGGGCAATAGTTTTAACCACGCCCATCAAAGCAGTCAATATTCATGTACCGGTATTATCTCTGAAACTGTGATCATGAATCTGAGGCCTAATGCATCTCTCCTCAATATTTTGCTATACCACCTTTAAGAACTCATGTCCTTTAACACGGAGTTAACACCCTTCTGGCTCTCAACAGACAAGAAACTATATAAATTATGAGGCATCACATCTCAAATCAGAGGAAGATGATCTCTTGATTCAATTGTGGACCTCAATTTTTATTTGAAGAGGGAGCCGACAGGTGCAAATTACTTTTCTTCTGGCTTCTCTGTGACAAGCCAACCCTGCGTTTCTTTCAAGCATATTTCCTCCTATCTTCTCTTACTACCCTGGTATCTGTGCCATTCATGAGCAATCTTCTTGCAATTAACGTGTTTAACCCCCTAGTTCTCAAAATAAGACAATGTACATAGTTATGTAGTTGATTGTATATGCAGGGAATACATCTTTCAAGTGAGGATGAAGTTATTGTATCTTGGTACTTGGTAGGATTCCTCCAAAAGAGGCTGTAAAGGTGTTTAAACTGTTTTAAGTTGGTAGGAAGGTTGGGCTACATGCACTTAAGGGAGAAAGACTGTTCAAGTTTTTGTTACTTTTAATACATGGTAGTTATTGGTAGTTTCCTATGCCTTCTCCCCCCCCCCCCGATTCATTGTTTCAATTCTTCATACACCTTTTTATAGCACACAAACAAACATTCTGTTCTGATTATGACATTATTGATTTACAACTTATATTGAAACTTAGATTTGAGTATTCACGTTGACTTGTTTGTAAATATGCATGTTAAAAACATTGTAGTTACAATGGAGATGCTCTAAAAAGTTATAATGTACTGGAATTTAATCTCTTGAATAATGGAAGTGCTTCACTGATGTGCAACAGAGTAGAGGTCGTAAGTCACGTCAATAAAACTAAAGTAGTTATTCTATTTTTGTAAACATGTAAACACGTAAATCCTAAGTCAAATGCAGGTCAACGCGTCCATATATAACAAAATATTGTTTTTATCTTGTCACAAATTTGAAATAATAGGAATAATTGTTCATTTCTAATGGGTGGGGATTTTTTTCTTTGAGACCGGGGATCAATCCAGAAAACTAGCCTTGGAACACTGGCTAACAAGTCTGATAACGATCTTTGATTTCAGGCACCGTTAACGGTGTATATCACTGAGATGGTTATCTCTTGTCTTCTCTAGCTATGTTCACGCGGGACATTCATAGTTCTGAACTTTAAGTTTTCAAAACCTCAACGTTTCAAACAACGTTCCACTAACAGTGACAAGGGTTCACATGGGATCAGAACAAAGATTCATCAATCTGGCGTAGCCTCAAAGTTTGTTGCGTCCACATGGTACATAAATTTGAGATGGTACATAAATTCGAGCAAGCTAGACCCCCAATGCTCGTAGTTTTTTTGTGCTTACTATAAGGATGCTCTGGGACTAAACTTAAAGTTTCATAAACACTTTTGTGTTTGCATGTTCCCTCACTACAAGATAACCTTGAAGTTCTAAACCACCATCTAAACTTTAAGTTTAGGGATTGTCGTGTGAACCTAATGTCTCATTTCATCCTGCACCCTGCCTGCAGTCTGTGTACCTTGTGTACAGTCTGTGTGTATATTGTGTGTGTGACCTTGACCTTGGAATGAGAGAAGGTCATTTAGTTGTAGGAATTCATCTGTATGGAAGGGAGGGCTGGTGACGCTATCTTGGAGCTATGCATGGTATTGATTGGATGGGTTGCTGGTGGGTGAGATGGGTTTGAGTGACAGTCTGCTTTGCTTTGGTTGTTGTTGGAGAGGGGCGATGAGCTGAATGCCATTACTGGGGTGTGATTTACATGAAGCTGGTGGTGATTAATCTATTGTGTAAGGGAGAACTGGTTATTAGTCCATGTCAATGTATACGTAACACTACATACCAAACCCCTTCCCCAACCCCCCCCCCCCAAAAGGATCTAAAAAAGGTGCAGCATTTTATTCCTTCCAGAATGCTGACTGCAATGCAGTTTCAGATAAGTCAAATTTTCATCCTTTTCCCCCCAAAAGAATTCTAAAGTAAACTGATATTGGGGTTATTTGGACGTAAGTTTTAAAGATGAAGTTGAGTTCTGGTCATGCGATTGCAATGTGAAAGAAACGGTGTGGAACCGACAAAAAAAGGTTGATCATCTAGCATATAAGAATTTGTGTGTATTGCAAGGTTCTGGAATCATCAAAATGATAAGAAATTTGGCCAAGTTTTGGTAAAGTTACAAACACTGTACACAGAAAGATGTATATGGGACTACACAAACACGTGGCGTAAAAAGCCGGCCCCCCAATTTTTACGATGTTACATGCATATTTAGAATATGAAGACATTTGAAGAGCCATGCTTTTCAGGGAACATGTCTTATCTGATGTTCTTCCACACTTGCATAATAAAAATGAGTAATGCTCACAAATTATTTTTCACCTCTTCCCAGAACTCAACCTTCTCTTTAAAGAATGAAGAACATTCCAAAAAATTCTCTGTAATCTTGTCAAGAACGTTTTCAACTCATGAACCATAAACTACTTCCTCTTTTGTCCAACGCCACTAACGACACATTGCGTGCCATCCAGCAATTTTGTGGGTACACGAACAACAATAGGTAATGTTGGATTGGGACGTAATGTAGTGTTTTCTAATGTGAAGTAAGTTTTAAAGAATGAAGAACACACCAAAAAGTTATCCGCAATCTTTCATGAAAATTTTCAACTCGTGAACCATCAAGTGCTCCCTCTTTTGTCCAACGCCACTTAACGACACATCGCGTGCCATCCAACAATTGTCTGGGCACACGAACAACAAGAGGCACGGTTGTATTGAATCAGAATAGGTGTTTCTTCCTTTCCTATACAGAATATGTTTTTTGTATCTATAGTGTATAATCTGAAGTCATTTTTGTCTCGTTATTTTTAGCAAGTTCAATTGAAAGATTTTTCTTTGTAATGACAAAAGAATTATGGAGACAATAAAAGGGAAGAAGCATTTGCGCAGATTGGGAGAGTCATGCACTTTTCTTTGGGTGTTGTTAATAAAAGTTTATGCTGAATGAAATCTTTCTGATGTTAAACTAGGCATGTTAACCTTGTATTTTGTTCGGCATACTGTGTTTACTTTGCCAGTATTTCATACTTTGCCAGTATTTCATACTTTGGGGAATCCCCAGTGAATAATCTAGCAAATCTTTATGTACAAAGCTCAAATCATTGTCATCAAAATAGAAAAGAAAAATGATGGGCTAACTTATCTGCTTCAGAAACTGGTGGGATATGTCTGTAGACAAATGAATACCGTATTATATTTTACACCAGGTTTTGAAGCAAGTCAGCAGTAAAACTAAATCTGAATGCTACATGAACCTTTTTGAGTAAAATAGTACAGTCAAACCTGCTTTAGTGACCAACTGTCTACAACAAGCACATATTTTGTTTCCCTTGGGCGGTCGCTCTAGACAGGTTTGACTGTACCGGTAGTTTAAAAATGATGCCTTTTCTCTGCATTGTAAATAGGCATATGTTCTGACAAGGTGTAATAACTCCATGGTTCGGATGGAAAATCAGAGGAAAAGACATTTTATGGGGCACTGGGTTGCAGGGTATAAAAAACTGTCAATTGGCATTAGTGATTTGAATGTCAAATTAACCTTGGCAGCTTGTTAAGGAGTGCATTGTCCTTAGATTGACCTGAATGGATGAGTAGGCCGTAATTGGTCATTAGGATGGAGGTGGTGTGGCGTTATCCATCGTTGTCTGGCCCTCAAGACTTTGGTTGTGCGTGTGGGTTCGAGTCCTGCATTGAGCAGACAAAAATGCAAACGTGATTACGTCGCATTGTGTGTATGAAAGCCCCTCTGCACTATTTTGGCCAGGAGGGATTAGACCTCCCTGCAAGGTCACTGACAGGTTGTTATCTCATCAAATCAGCTCTTAACATATTAAAGAAAAAGAGCATCATTGGGGATCAACGGGCACCACTTAGGCATTGTTGTCTGTATAGAGGGAGCAATTAGCTACAAGTGGTGGGGCTTAGCATGCTCCTAGCTCCCTTCTGTTCTCGATGCAGGCTTGGGTTCAGGGGAAAAACTCAGTTCCTCAGACTAGCACATTAACTGGAGGCCCGTGGGTAGGAGAGTCGCACCCTGTGCACAAATTGGGATTGGGGGCTTGCGAATAAGGGGTAGGGGGAGGGGGGAGTTGCTAGCCAGCACACAGGGGCTGCCAGATGGCAAGTAGCCTTTGTGTACAAAGCTTATAACATTTTTGAACATCTGTAAAATGATATTTTCAATGATAAATATATTTCAATAACTGTTCTGGTTGAATGTACTTATCCTTGAGTGGCCCCCAAGGAACTACAGAATATCAAGAAGGAAATGATGAAAGGAAGAATACTTTTCTGTTTTAAACGCTGTATACCCGGCCCATCCTGCTGGATCTTGCCTAACATGTTTCCTCTCTCTTTGTCTCTCCTTATTCCTATCGACTTCCTCCAAGGTTCCTTTCAAGATTTCCTCCAAGATTTCCTCCAAGCTATAGGTCAGAGGTGGGCAGTTTTACATGCCCTCGACATTCAACATTACCCCAATAACTTCATATTTGCATAAAACACGATAGCAACTATATACATCCGAGAAATCATCCTCGGGCAATTATGGGTGTTTCCAGTAGTGTGAATGGCAGTCCAAAAACCAATGGTTTTTCAAAATGTTTTTTAGGCTGTGTAAATGGGTCTACATAGTCACGTCTTGTTTATAATTTTTTCAGACATGGATTGCAGTTATAAAGATTTATACTGGATTTAATTAGATCTCCGCTGAAACTTCTGGCAAACCATCAACTTGGAGAGGGAGCTCAGAACGATCAACAACACAAAAAAGAAAAAAAAGAAAGAGGAAGAGCAGGATCTGATAAGAGAGATATATAGGAAAACCATATATACCTCTGAGATTGAAAGTGACATTTGTATGATTAATGACACAGCGCTGGGACTGAGATCCTTGTTGATGAGACATTTGGGAGAGAGGGTGGGGTTGGGAGAGAGAGAGAGAGAGAGAGAGGAGGGAGAGAGGGAGAGAGAGAGAGAGAGAGAGAGAGAGAGGGGGGGAGAGATAGATAGAGAGAGGGAGGGAGAGAGATAGATAGAGAGAGAGAGAGAGAGAAGAGAGAGAGAGAGAGAGAGAGAGAGAGAGAGGGTGGAGAGGAAGAGAAGAGAGGAATAGAAGAATGGAAATAAAGAAGAGATGAGCAGAGAAGAGGAGAGAAAAGAAGCGAGGAGAGAGAGAGAGAGAGAGATAGAATGAGAGAAAGCGAGAAGAAAGTGATGGGAGAGGGATACAGGAGAGAGGGAAGGACAGATAGAAACAGGGAAAGATATGTAATGAGAGAGACAATTTAAAGAGGGAATATTAAAAGGAACATTTAGAGGTGGCAGTAAGGACAGAGAGTGAGTAAGAGAAAGAAAGAGAGAGAGAGAGAGAGAGAGAGAGAGTAAGCAAGGAACATAAGAATCATACAAATAGGAATTGGAAGGAGGAAAAGAATGAGAAAATGAGAAAAATGGGGAGTAGGGAGAATAAGGGAGACTGAGGAAGAGACGAAGACAGCACAGACAGAGGGCAGACAGATAATGGGAGATGGATGGAGAGATAAAGAGAGAGATGCAGATCTTAGATTCGTCACATCCCGGGCAATCTGGAAATGTTTGTCCGCTGTCGTTTTGATTTTCTCGTCATGACAGTTGCTCCCAGTTCTTCAATTATCGCCCTCATCAAAGCCACGTCTCGGGGATGACGAGCGAAACTTCGGTAGTCATCAATTCAACATCCGTCCGCGTGGACCCCGATATGTCGTTGCACATAGTACGGATGCTTTCATTTACAAACGTGTGATTTATTTCTCTCCTATAGTATTTGTCACAAAATTATTGTATGAATCCAGGCAGACAATTGTTGGTGGTGCATTCTCACATGTTGCTCTAGATTCCATGGATGTTCTTTCTTAATTTTGATCTAAATATTCTTCTTATAATTGTGGTTTCAAAAGCAGAAAAGATAACATTCTTGTTATTTTTTATTTTTTTCTTGTGAAGAGAATTTACAGATTATGCAGATTTTTTAATTCAAATATAATTTATTTACAAAGTCAGAATTATTTATGATGCTAACATATGGATTACAAGGTTAAATCTAAATGAATATCTGTTTGGATGAGCTCCATGTTAAAAATTACTATTTTAAGGGTCTAGACTTAGATTTCGGGAGCCCACGCATACCAGGTGTGTGGTATTGTCAAACCCTGCATATTAGCCAGGTACATCTTGTTTGGGAGTGGGGGGGGGGGGGGGGGAAGAGATAAAGTGAGAGAAGGAAAGAGAGAAAGAGAGAGTGAGACAGATAGAGAGAAGATGGGAAAAGAAACAGAATAGATTCAATTATTTTGTAACAGAAAGAAAAAAAGAAGAGTGCAGACAGAGAAAGAACCGAGATGAAAGTGGGAAAGAGACCGGGGTGGGGTCAACAGAGAGCAAAATCAGAGCAGTGAGAAAATGGGTAAATGTGTCTGAATGTGTTTCTGTTTTTGTGCTGAGGTAATTACCGAACGAGGAGGATTGCGTGCCAATGTCTACATGTTTTACTCATTTAGTCCGGGCTTCACTCGGACGGTCTGGGTAGTCATCATCGCGCTGACAAAACATCTTGAGATTGTTTTGCGGGGAGCGTCTTGTCTTAATTCTGGCGAGGACTGATTTGGGGTGTTCTTTCCTGCTTTGTTTTTTCTTCCATAAGTTGTTATGCAGCCATTAAAACAGTCCAGTAAACAGTTCAGTTATCTATTCTTTAAGAATTGAAAAATCACTATTTTTTTTTTTGAGTAATGTCTTGTCTTACTTTTGGCAGGGACTGATTTTGGGGTTCTTTTCTTATTTTTTCTTCCTAATGAAACAGTGAAGCGCTCCACTTTTTGAAAAGTGAAAAGAAATTGTGTTTTTCTTCTTCACCGAGACAATACAAGTCTCAAATTTACTGCATCAATTATAAAATAAGAGGTCAACTCCAACGATTTTCTTGTTGCATTAATTATACAAGATGCAGTCTATAAAACCTTAAACAACAAATTTATTTATAGGCCCTGCATTATTTTATCAAGTGAGGGACAAATTTGTCATGATCTGTTTACTCTTGGTAATCTACAAGTAATAAGTATAGGGTTAATTTCTCAAATCCATTCAGTTGTAATTTTCCCATGGCTTTAAGATCTTTTTCCAGTTTCCTATAGTAAGGGTAACTTTTGTGGTCAGGTGAGGCATTAGTGTGGTTTGAAGGAGATGAAGTATGGCTATATGACTCATAGTTTCCACCTGTGTTTTTCTCTCTCCATCTATGAGTTCATCTCTCTTCCTTCCTTCCCCTCTCTCTCTGACTCTGTTGCTCTTTCCTCTCCCCTTCCTCTTTTTCCTCTCCCCTTGCTCTTTTTCCTCTCCCCTGGCTCCTTCCCTCCCTCTTTCCCCCCTCTCTCTCTCCCTCTCTCCCTCCCTCCATCTTCCTCTCCCCTCTTCTCCCTCCTTTCCTCATCACTGCTACCTCTCTACCCCTACTTCTATCTTCCTTCTCTATCCCCCTTTCTCTGTCCTTCAATTTCATTCCCTCTTTCTCTCCTTCTCTCTTCCTCTCCCCTCTCCCCTCCCTCCCTCAGTCTTCCTCACTGCTACCTTTCTATACCCCTCCTTCCCTCTTCCTCACTGCTATCTCTATACCCCTAATTCCATCTTCCTTCTCTCTCTCCATCCCTCTCTCCCCCTCTCTCCCCTCCCCATCCCCTTCCCCTCTACCCTTCTCTCCCCCATATTTATTCTCTTCAAATTAAAGTACTATTTATATATTTACATTTCAAACAGGATTATAACTTGTTGTTTGCTTCACAAAGCTTGACCTGTGTGTGATACCCATTTCCCTTTGAAAATAGAAATCTCACCTTTTATTCTCCCATTTTGAATACTTCTTTCATAATACAACTTTCTGTCAAAATACAATTGAGTTGTGCGACATATCTTTTGGTCCATAAACTTTAGTTGGCCAAATACAATGCTCTACATGTTTATGTGTGATGTAGACTGTACACATATCAATTTTTATTGGTTTCAAAGGGCATGATGTGCATTTGAAAGTCTGAAGATGTCTATTTTTGTGCAGTGATCTACATGTATCACCATTAATCTAGATATTCCATGTTTACTTTAATACTGCTTTGATTTTTTGGGATGACAATTTTTGTTTCTCTCTTAAAATAACATTGGGATATACTTGTAGTATTTGTTGAAAAGCAAAGTCTCAAAACTTGTTCAAAAGTGAAACAAAAACTCCCATCATGTAGAATTCCCATAGCCATTGCATTTTCCAATGCAAATTGTGTGAGGCCTGTACATTTAGATCTGCCTTCCTATAAGCAATTATTTCCACAAAACCCATACAATCAGTAAAATGTGTACAACAATGCAGACACAAGTGCTGAATAAAAACTGGTGTTCAGAGTTTTAAAATCTACACTAAAAGCTGAGCTCCTAGTATTAATTGTTTCTACATGATGTTTAATTCTGCATGCCACATATAAATTCGATTTTAGACCCCCCCTTTTTATAATGAAATAAGATACCTTATGTCTTTAATATAACTTTTGTAAAATTCAAGTTTCGTTACCCTGAGCATGTCTGCACTGTCTTTTAACTACTAGATAACCTCACATTTTCAAACCATGATTCCAAATTCAAAGTTTACAAACCTAAATAATGTTGTATTTTATTAAAAACCTTGCCCTTCTTGCTATGAACCCTTCCTCTTTATCAATGTCTTTTTTTATTGTGAACAAACACTTGACTTTATCATGTCCTTTCTTAAAGGGAGCAGGTAACTTTGTCTCAGAACCTCAAACAAAATCCTTGATTTAGCTCATGCTGCGATCATAATTATAAACCTTTAGGGCAAACATGAATCCCATGACATTTACAAGCTGATCGTCTTTCTGATTATCAAGATATTTATGATTGAAAATTGAAATTTCATTTTTTGTTTTCCTAACGGTTTTCAAAACACTACAGCCTATTGGGGAAGATGAGTTTTGTAAAACCAGTCACTCAAAGATTTTTACTTTTTTGAGGCTTTCATGATCATTTTGAAGCGCAATAAGTTTAGGGCTTCAATATAACACCATATCACAAACACTGATAACACGTGGGGCCATGCATGCATCTCATATTTAACATTGTCAAACGATCCCTTTAAAGTTAATACAAAGTTTCGGTATGGGGTTATGAATTTGGTTCAAATGAAAGTATTGGAAGCTTATAAAATTTTACAATATTCAATGATCGAAATTCATATATCAAAATTTAAAGAATTACTATCCATTCAATTTTTAAAATATCCCAAAACTTTGTATTACCTTTAAGTTTGTTTCGTGCAGACAGACAATGTCTTATCTGATAACCAAATTCCATGTTCAGTCAATAAGGTGAACTTCGATCACTTTATTTCTTATCTTTGCATTTTTGTTCTACATGTACTTCTGTTTACCCTCCAGATACACGTGACAAAGATCTCTTCCAGTCAGGCTCCTCCAACGGCCTAGCTCGCTTCCTTACTTGCACCTCCTCCTCCTCTTCGAAGTCTCCATCCTTGGCTGTTACCGATGGCAACGGGCAGAAGCCAGATGATGCTATCCTCCTGGAAGAAGAGGCTCATATGTACATGCAGGTGAGCTTACTAAGATCCAGTCTTATTTCTGTCTTAAGCATGTAGATGAAGAAAAAAAAGAAAAAAGAAAACAGAAAAAAAGAAGAAAAAAAATCTGATGAGAGCCATTGGGATGTTGATCTGTACTAGATCTGTACATGTTTTACGCCTTCGTAAGCCTAATGTTTAATTTTGTGCGTCAATCTCACATACCCCCTTCCGTCCCTCAGCATATAGTTACGTAGGCCAGCGTAGGGCAGCGTATAATCGGCGTAGTCAGTACCCAACACTACGCCACTCTAGGTATGGCCCGGTGTGAAAGGGGCTTTAGGCTCTCATTTGGTTCTTCATTTTCATTGTGAACAATGGCCAGATCTTCTATTCTTTACGTTCAGAGATACCTGATAAGTTAGTCCTTCATCCTTTTGAATACCCAAATGATAACTTTATACAAAGCCACTCTACAACTTCTACTTTCTGTAATACATCTTCTTGTTTTGTTTCATGTTCTTTTAACCCCAGGCTCTCAATGGATTCATCATTGTCATCCAGAGCGACGGACAGATCTTCTATGCTTCACCGTCCGTACAGGAGTACCTTGGGTTCCAGGACGTAAGTATTTTTATAAAGGCCATCACACGCCTCTCTTTAGATACAGATTATGACTAGAACTGGGGACCTAATACCAGCAGCACGACTGCCTATCGACCATTATAAAATTGGATGTTTTCTCCGTTTGTAAGGCTTCCATTGATCTGCAATTTTGCTACTTTCATTTGTTTGACTATCCAGGACCTTAAATCACAAAGAATATAAATTTCAGTAATTGTCTATCTTTCCTGTTCCAATATCTTTCAAACTTAGGTAAGGCCTCATGACAAATTTATAGGAACTCGCAGATTTCTAAGAAACTTGGTTTTGTTTCCCTTATAAAAGGTAACCTGGAAAAATTATCTACTTTTTAGTGTGGGAATATTCAATAGGTACTGAGCCTTGCCTTTGCATGGAATCAATGGGGAATAAATCATTTCTTAAAACTATACATTCCAGCTACCAGAAGACTAAATTAGTTTGATATATATTACATTTGTGCAAATAGAGATCCATATTTTTTTCTGGAATATATTATAAATTCTCTGATACAATGAGGAATCGTAAAGCTTAATATGTCATGTGGTGGAAATGTTTCCAAATAGGGACAAGCATTTAGAAGTCAATGTGCATTCTGTGTGTTGTCAATGTCTCTGAGAGATAGGTTTTCGATCCTTTTAAATAGGTTTTCAATCCTTCTACTCAATGAGTCATTTGTCGTGACATTGCATCAAAAGCCCTACTGAATTAATTCTTGAGGTATTTTGTTAAATAATTCATCAGACGGATAAAAGATGTCAGAATCTATTAAAACCATTTTCTGCTAAACTGCAATGGTATATTTTTCACAGTCGGAGGGAGCTATTTATCGCTTGAATCATTACGACAGAATGATCATGATTGTTGGTGAAATAATTATTCTTGATTTGGATCATGCCAATCACATAACATCACATCACGCTATGATGTGGAATCAATTTGGTTGTATTTTGGAAACACGAATATTGTCCCTCCGATCCCGGAGGGGGGATACAACACTTGCTCCGACAACGATTACACTTCAGTCAATATTCTACACTAACTAATGATATTAAAAATAAAGATATATGAGATTTGTTAGGCGCCGAATCCACTTGTAATTAAATGCTCAAGATGCACTTGTGGAAAGAAAAAAAAAGGAGATCACATAAAAGCATCTACATTTACAATTTTGAAGGTTAAATGCTTTCTCCAGTATTGTATTTCGGCCTTAAAACTGAACTTGAGATGTTAATTGGGGCACGGGACGTGCTACTATGTCCTTGTCGTTTGTCTTGTTGTTTTTCTTCTAAATCATTTCTTTTTTCCATGTTCTTCCTGTTGTTGCAAAGTTTGGTAGATTTTAATACATTAAAGCCCAACATAGTTTTTGTCATGGTTGTTTTATTCAGTACAGGGCTGACAACATGCTCTGAACTAACCCACATTATTTTGTATGACAAAATTCTAGCAATACACTAAAATGACAAAAGTTGCCAATTTCAAGAAGGCTCAGTGATCAATACACCCCTTAAATCACTTTTGTCCTGCATGTTCCCTTCACTCCACAGGCTGACATATCATGCCCCAATTCTCTGAACTAATTATTAACCAACTTTGATTTTTTTCTTCAAAATTGTTTCTTTCAAAATTGTAGCAATGCACTAATATGTTGCCAATTTCAAGAAGACTAAGTGATCGATATATCCTTACATTACTTTTAATTGTCTTGCACGTTCCATTTACTCCTCAGGCTGACATCATGCACCAGAATGTCTTTGAGCTGATCCACAAGGAAGATCGGGAGGACTTCCAGAAGCAGCTACTGCTTGCCTCACCCACGACCTGCTCGCAGGAGGTGACCCAGAGGAGCATCACCAACGGCAACGGTACCAACGATGGCCACGGCATACAATCTGACACCAATGGTAATGATGAGGATGATAATGATGATGATAGTTGATGGTGATAGAGATCGAGAGGACTTCATGAAGCAGCTCCTAGCTAGAATTCTTCAAAACTTTAACATTTCACTACTACTCTTTGCTACAAAAAATAATTCTTAAACTGATATGAAATATATATGAGTGGTCTAGTATCCAAGAAAACCCAGTTGATGCAGTGATGTATGTTTGAAAGGCATTAATCCTTCACTAATTATAATAATCGTAGGACCATGACGATGACCTGTAGGTCCCCGGTCACTATACTCACAAGCATGTACAGTGTTCTGCTTTCTAAACATTCAGGTACCGGTAAACAAAAAACGTCACATAAGTGTTGTTTAAGAACATTAGAATGAATACAGGTCAATGAGTGACCCTGTTATCCGGAATATATAGTTCAACTACTTTCCTGGAGAGAGGAGTCAGAATTTCGGATTGTAAAACAATTCAAAGGAAACAAAAGGTACACGTCTGTAGGAAGGAAGAAGAGAAGGGATAAAGAGATAGAAGGATAGATATAAAGAAGAAATATGGAGAGGAAGGGGGAGGGAGAGGAGAGACAGAAAGGAAAATGTTTGTGAAAGGAGAATTGTTGCTAGGTAGGACAAACATTATGCTTTGTCCTACTTAACAATACGTCATACACTTTAAGATTTGTGCATTAAATTTGATTACCTTTTAAAAATGGCCTATTGACAGTGATAATGAGGGGGAGGGGGAGGTAAAGGGAAAATGATGTACAGAGAGAGAGAGAGAGAGAGAGAGAGAGAGAGAGAAAGAAAGAAAGAGAGAGAAAGAGAAAGAGAGAAAGAGAAAGAGAAAGAGAAAGAGAAAGAAAAAGAGAATAAGGTGGGAGATAGAAAGATAGAAAGAGAAAGAGAGAAAGAGAGACAGAGACAGAGAGAGAGAGAGAGAGAGAGAGATTGAAAAGTAGCATGAGAGAGCTAACAACACCAACACGTAGACGTAAAACGGAACAGCAGCATGACCTTAATCCCAACGATCGCTGTGCACTTCATAAAGCACGGAGGCTTTCTGCAAATGAGCTGTAAACTCATTTAAGGGCTGAGCCTATGAGCCACCAAGGGCTTAAAAAGTCGCGTCATTAAATCACATGTTACATGAAACATCTTGTCAAATGAGGAGTATCTCGCGGCTGGCACGGATGAAGGGTTTTCCTTGTTAAGTCGATCACCGTACCTTATGTTCATAGACTGACATTTTGGGGCACATGATGGCTGTATTATGCAGCGAGGCTTGGCTTTATGTACTGAACGTGGTGATCAATTTGGGTTTAAATTATTTTGGTCTACCATGTCTGCTGAGGGGTAAACTAATTTAGAAAAAAATGGAACAAACAAAAAGAAAAACAATAGTTTTGGAGGCGTCTTTTAATGCCGAAGTCAGCTTTAAATAATTAGAGATCAATTGTTAAAAACACAAATATGATAACCTAAAAAAATGAATTAAGGAAGAATTTTATATTTGAGCAAGAGCTATATGTGTATTAGCTGAAGTAAAAAGAAAAGAAAAGAGGGACAGGAGTAATAATCAGTGTGCACTTGATTAGAATTTAACCTTCTTTTCTTTTTAGAATCTTTTCTATAGGTTGATACTCTCTGATCATGGGCACAGATATTATAAATGGTGTGACTTTTCAACACAAAAAGACAAAAACCTCAACTCTTTTGTTACATCAATTAATTCGAAACACAAAGGCCACGTTAAACACAGTGATATGATTGTAACACGAAAGACACATGTCTCATAATTACGATGCCTACCAGATTTTGGGAGAAATTATTTCATTAGGAACGTTATTAACGCACATATTAGAGGGCACGGCCTACCTGGCTATTGGACTATGCAGGGTAATTTTTTGCCTGAGAAATTGTATTTTCATGGCCTTTCTTGTTCTCGTTATTAGCGTGGTGTTTTTGACATCACTTTAACGAGCGACATCTGCACGTCTCATCATACGAGAAGATGTTCGCTTCATTAGTGTCTGAAGGAGCTAGTATACATGTATAATATACAGGGTTAACTTAAGTGGCTAAAGGAAAAGTGCATCCTATGAACAGAAGTGAATGAGTCTAGATTAATTTGGGGTGTGTACGCAAGCTAGGAAATGTTTTAATTGTAGTATAGATTAGGTATAATTTCCATTTTCCCAATTTATTTTGGAAAGAGGGAAAGGGAAACTTACCGGTATACTGACATTATTGAGTGTGCCAAATATTTTTCTTATTTATAAAGAGTAAAAAACATGTAATATTCAATATTCTGTGATCAAACTTTTCATAATGCATGTTCAGACTCTTCATAGTGCATATGAAGCCACATTTAATCATTTAATAGCAGTATCGCATATCTGTGGCTAAAGGGACATACATGTATAATCTACATGAAATGAAATATTAGACTATCATCAAAATATTTCTGAAAATATTTTTTTTTAGCTTCTTTATCTTGCCTATTTTTATCTTCTATTATGCCCTTCTGTGTCTTATTTATACATTGTTTGTCAGCTCAGGTTAATAATATCTTGGAAAGTTAATTATGAAAAAGTGGCTTCACCCTTAAGCCTTGTTCAGATGTAGAGTGGTAATTAACCCACGGCATTATTTTTGTTTTTTGGGGATGACGTAAGATTCATAGGCTTAACATTTCTTTATCTAACACAGCGCTCAGTGAATTCATACAAGACCTTTGTTGTTCACAGTTGCCTTTCATTTACATGCTTAAAATATCTCAACAACCTTTTATGGTTTCAGTAAAAGCAGGAAATTAGAGATGCACAGATCAGTGAAAGTTTGAGGAAAATCCAAGACGAAATAAGAAAAGTTATGAGTTTTTAAACTTGTAATCGATCAAACATAAATGGGAAAATCTTTTGTGCACTTTTCGAGTAACTCTCTTTTATTTACTTTATATTAAAATGTTTGTAAATTTCCATCTTCTTTTTGGTTGATGTAAGGATCAGCACATATTTGCAATAATGGCATTGAGGGTACATAAATAAATATAAGAACAGAATGTTTTTTAATGAAAATTTATATCATATTGCACTGACAGTGCATGAAATAATGAATCTGGCACCGAATCTGAATCTTTTATTTTGTTATTTTACTTGTCCATCAATTTTCCACATTCTGTTCATTTCTGCAGACGCAGAGTCTTCACTGGACCGGAATTTCACCAGCCGCCTCAGGTGCTTGCTGGACGAATCCTCAGGATTTCTGGTAAATATATTCACATCAAATTGGCCACTTCTAGGTCACCCTTAACCTTCCATTTGCTATCAGTGCTCAAGGGCATGGTAGCCCGTTTGCCATACATGCAGATCAGCACAAAACAATGGTCACCGATGACAGAAGGATTTCTTTGTGCATCACAATGGCTTTGCTAAATAGCTAATTTCTGGTCTTGGTGAGCTCCGTGACAAACCTTTTAAATCCTGTCTGCACTAGTTTGGCCTGGAGGGATTAGACCTCCCTGCAAGGTCACCAACAGGTGTTTGTCTCATCAAATCAGCTCTCAACTAACGTAAGAAAAAGGGGATCAATGGTCACCGATTAGGCATTGTTTGCTATATAGATGGATCAGCAAGTAGCTATACGTACTGCACTGAGGCTTTAACACTTGTATCTTGCTCTGGAAACAGTTATTTTTTAGAAGCTTTTGGTACATGTATATCTGATAAATATGTAGCAAAGGGAAAATATTTGTGTGGCAGATTAAGAGTTAGTTTCTCAGTCACACAGATGACACAGATGCCTGACCACTAACACACCAAACAAGAATTTACACAATGAAAAATGGCTAAGAATCAGCTGGTGTAAAGTCAGTGTGGAGTTAATTTGCAAGTTTAACTGACGTATACCTAACAAGGAATCACATTTACTTCACCTGGATAGAAAGTGGCAAATGTAGATTAATGTCTTGCCAAAGGACATTAGAATTCCGGCGGGACTCAAACTGTGAACGGTGTGATCGACAGTCCAGTGACGTCTCCACTACCTCTACAAACTCCTACAAAGCTCCTCACCTCTACAAACACATTTGATGTAGTTGTTTTCTTGCCAATTTTCATATACCAAAAAAATCAACTATGAAAACATGGAACTGTGGAATAATTTCTATGTCAGTTGTACTTTTATTTTGGTGCATGACCAACAAATTGAACTAAACTAAACTAAAACTAAATTTATACCTTATACTCGAATCATGTTACCTCATTTCTCTCTCGCTTGTTTCCTATGTTCAGAGCCTACAGTTCAGTGGGCGCCTGCGCATGCTGAACGGCCAGCGGACCAGGGGCAAGGATGGCATCCCCATCGACGTGGACCCGCCAGAGATGGCGCTCTTTGCTCTCGCCAGTCCCCTTCAGCAGCCGACCATCCTGGAGATCTACGTGCGCAACATGATCTTCAGGACCAAACACAAGCTCGACTTCAAGACTGTCAATTTGGATACAAAGTAAGTATGGGTACAGCATGGCATCATGATCTGGGGGGTGTTTCACAAAGATACTAAGTTGAACTTAACTCTAAGTTGGACTTAAAATTTATGGAGAGCCATTTGTAGCCTTAAAATAAAATATATTCAAAAGCAAAAATTCAAGTATATTAGACTTTTTATAAATTCCCCATGAAGAACATGGAATCTCCCATGATAATAGAAAATATGAACAATTTGAATCAACATTTTATGCCTTTTAGAATAACTTTTACAAAATATTTTCAAAGACGCTAACAGCTTTCCATAGTTAAGTCCAACTTAGAGATAACTTCAACTTAGGATCTTTGTGAAACACCCCCAAGGCTAAACTAGGCCCTAGAACGTGCTCGGCATTACACGGTAATGAGCTTTGAAATGTTGAAACACCACCTACCGGTATATACCGGGCCTCTAAGAAGCCATGAATTTCATGTTTTAAAATGAATTGAAATTGAAACGGGAGACTGTAACAACAGGATTACATTTACGACTTGTCACATTTTGTTTGGCTAAGCAAATGCCTTAAAGATAAAGACCAGTTATGGTCATGCGATTGCATTGTGAAAAAAACGTTGTGGAATTGATCAGAAAAGGTTGATCATCTAGCATATAAGTATTGGTGTGTACTGCAAGGTTCTGGAATCATCAAAATGATAAGAAATTTGGCCCAGTCTTCGTAAAGTTACAAGCACTGTACACAGAAAGATGTATATGGGACTATGCACACGTGCGCGACACGTGCGTTTATCTCTCACAAGCCAATAGATAAACTAATTTACGAAATATATCAATTAGTAGGCGGTTTTCCCGGCAAAATTTGTATGATCATGTATTGGTCAAAACATATTCTTTCACATGATTGGTATAATAAGAGCTTCCATTTCATTTTTTGAAATCGGGGCGTTTCCAATACTGGTCTTTACCTTTAACTTGTATTCAGATCACATTTGATCATGTTTAGTAAGCCGACTTTACAGAAAAAATACTCACTGATAATCATTGACACCTCATTGTCAATCCAAAATAACGCGTAGCATTAAATGCAGCTTGCAAAGTGGATATGTGCGCTATATAAATATCTAATATTATTATTATTATAAATGAATTGAGTATCTATTTAAAATTGTTTGTTCTCTTTATCTCTCTCCAAATAAATTTAATCTCTACTAGGGGCTCTGAAGTTCTTGGCTACACCGACATGGAGTTCAAATCGTTGCCTGGATACCAGTATGTTCACTACGAAGACATCATCTACTGCTCTGAGATGCACAGCTCATGTAAGTGTAACTGGAGGGTGTTTCACAAAGATCCTAAGTTGAACTTATCTCTAGGTTGGACTTCACAATTATGGAAAGCTGTTGGCATCTAAGAAAATATTTTGTAAAAGTTATTTTAAAAGGCATAAAATGTTGATTCAAATCCTTCATATTTTCTATTATCATGGGATATTTCATGTTCTTGATTTGGATTTCATGAAAGTCTAAAATACTTAAATTTTTGCTTTTGAATATATTTTATTTTAAGGCTACAAATGGCTCTCCATTTAAGTCTTACTTAGAGTTAAGTTCGATTTAGGATCTTTGTGAAACACCCCCTAGGTCTTTAAGCGAATTATTTATTCACCTATTAGGAATAATTGTATTTCAAAAGTAAGAATGCATACTGCATATTTTATGTGTTGTTAGGTAGAGCAAGCCATAATGTTTGCCCTACCTAGCAACAAACTGTGTATGCAATTTGCATTCTGACTTTTGAGATACAATTATTTGTAACAGGTGAAAGAAATAATTTGTATTTCACAAGAGACGTATGCATTAAATTTGGTTACATTACGAAAATGGCTAATTGCCCAGGTCTGTATCGATTTCCTCAAAGAGTTTGTGCGTTCAGATGGCAATTTGGGTTATTAGGTTTGAGGAAGGGTTCGGATTTTGGTTAGGTATATTGTTCAGTTTATGGTTTGGTGTAGGGTTAAAGGCAGGCTTTACTACTTCAGCCAGAAGGGCTTAGACTGCCCAGCGAGCCAGCGAGGTCACTGTGACAGGTGGCTATCTCATTAACTCAGCTCTCATTTAACATAAGAAAAAGAGGATCATGGGGGACCAACAGGCACCGATTGGGGAATTTTTCTATATAGAGGGAGCAAGTAGCTACAAGTAGGACAGTGTGCCTTTAATACAATGAAACCTGTATATAAAGATCACTCAAGGGAAACATGAAAGTGGTCTTTATAGGCACATGGACTTTCTGCACAGGTTTTTGATGAAACATGGATACAAACACACACACACACACACACACACAAATTAATGCCAATTATAGGGTGCCAAGTGTAACACTTGATGCATGATTCCTATTTTGAAATCAATGATTCTGGAGCATAACCGATCTGACCAATTGCTTTTTGGGACAAAATTGGTGCCAAGTCTGGTTTCGACCATGAAATGAACTGGTCAGATCGATCTTGTTACAGCATTATCAAGGATTTTGTTACAGATCGCAAGTGTTGCACTTGGTGCCCCATAGACATACATATAGTACTTGTACATGTACTTGTACATGGCGACTTGCCAAAAATTCAATTAATATCTAACAGGTGGATTTGTCTTCTAGAAGTCGGTTGTCAGTTTCCAGTTCTTGTATAAGGAGAGTGTGTCATGACAAGGTGTTTTTATACGATCAAATCTTCCTTCACAGCACAACAGTAACAACAGTATTAAAGCAACACAAATAATGAAATACCTGTGACAATGACGGTCATGGATTAAACAAAATCAAAATGTCTCCTTCACAAGCCCATATTCTCCTCACACGCTTAAAGGTATTGCAAAGTTTTGGTATGGGGTCATGAATTTGGTTCAAATTAACATATTGGAAGCATATGTGTCCCTACAATATACATTGATCGTTGTCGCGGTTGAAATCGAGTCTAAAGTTATGAAATTATAAATAATAAACTCTTTATGTTGTATAGCTCCCTCTCAAGGTCAAGATATTAATTTAGCTACGAAACAATGTTTCTTGACTAAAATTGACCGATTAGCTATTCCCGTTTGGAAATTATATATCCCAACTACATATTCTGAGATTTTCATGGTCACAGCTACCATTGTACAGCCATAGGCGCTATTTGAAATTTATCAAAATTTACCGGGAGCACCGGTAAATTTTTATATTCAATTTTTCTCGAAAACAGAAGTGTTTTGGGGGCTAATTTTTTTAGTGCTTATCCACAGGGGCATCCAAATATATCAAAATTGTAAAGATTCACTATCCACCCAATTTTCAAAATTTCCCAAAACTTTGTATCACCTTTAATCAACATACATGAATATGTACATTTATGTACATTTATTTCTTGGTAACAAATAGCCTTTTCTTGTGTGTGCAATGGAATATTTACTGTATACACTTTATTGTTTTGACCTGGAAAAGGAATATACAACTATGTGCCTTTACATTTTTTAATCAACTCAATTATGTGTAGTCTCAAGTGTTTTGGGCAACAAGAAAGCTGTACAAAAAAGGGGACTTCTGTAAATGTTTTTTGTAATCATTTTGAACTTGTCATCATGGTCAGGAACACATATAAACAAAAATTGTTTACCAGGTAGTTATTTTGGTGATAATACATGTAGTTGTAGCATATCTCATGCTAGCAGGCAATATGGATTGGTGTCCTTTTCCTAAATGACTAATCGATACAGAAATTTATATGACTGGTACTTGCTGGATCCCTCCATACAAGGTCAACCAGTGCAATCTTGTTGACCTAGACTGGCTCATTATGTCAAGTTTATGGTGACCTGGGCCCCATTTCACAAAACTTGTCATCAGTGACAAAACTATGCATATGCTGGTTCTCACAGCCAGCCGCTAGCCACGTTCGCACAGCCAGAGTAAAAAAACGTATTTTGGCACAGCAAAACGTACAGCAAAACGTACAGACGTATCCCCCCCAAAAAAAACAACAAAAAAACAACGTATTAATACATACAAAACTTACTACTTGGCAGCTCTGCTAGCCCCTTAACACCAAGGCCTCGTTTCACAAAACTTGTCATCAGTGACAATTAACAGTTTTTGTTATAAGCTAGTGAAATCCTTGCTTCTGATTGGTTATCAGCAGATTTGTCACTGATTTTTGTCATTTGTCATTAAAAAAAGGCTTTGTGAAACAGGTCACAGGCATTTCTTTGGCAACAGACTGTAATATAAAAAAGACGTAGGTTAGGGTTGCCATTTGGTTTTAGTTTTACCGGTTGTATGAAGGATGGGATGGGGTTTAGGTAAAACATTTGGCCAAAATAAAGTTAGGGAGTGCATGGAAGCAGGAAATTGCGGTGTAGCAAATTTTGCAGAGGATTTGTATTGCATGTAAAATCATGATTATATTAGTTAGTTATATTTATAGTTATATTTATAGGTATATTTATAGTTCTAATTATAGTTATAGTTACAACTGTAATTTAAGTTGTAATCATAGTTGTAGTTGTAGTAATTTATACTGGTAGTAAAACTTGTAGTTAGAGTTACTTGTAGTTTTAGTTATAGTTATAGTTATAGTTATAGTTATAGTAATAGTTATAGTTATAGTTATACAGTTGTGAAGACGTTTTAGTACTGATTATACATGTAGTCAGAGTTATAATGATGGTTATAGTTATACAGTGAAGTTATATTTATAGTTATAGTTATAGTTATAGCTATAGTTATCTTGGTCAAGACTGAGCGATTGCTCCTTTAAGTGGAGACAGAGTGCTCCATGTCAGCTTCTTGGTTTGGGGATCAGCTTGAGCTGCTTTATCAGAGGGCTCAAGATGATCTCTCACAATTGGATGTGACAAGCAGCCTGAGTAGCCTCCTAATGACTCATTCCTAGCGGGTTGATTTCATTAGACCCCTCACCTTAGACTTCCTCCCTCTTTGACGGGTCTGTTCTCATGGACGGAACCTTCAAGGTGCTTTCGTTTATCGATGGGCTTAAGCCCTTCCGTGCCACAGGCAACAAATTCTGCCCAAGAAAACTTGTTTCGGTTGGATACTATACTATACCGGTACTGACTCTTCAACATTTTTTGTTGATATAGTGATGAGCGTCCATCACAGGAGGATACAGAAGGGTTTTATTTCTTTGCTTTGAAATATTTAGTTTCAACTCTGCTTCGGTTCATGAAAAGTTAATTGACCTTAGTCAAATTGTATGGTATGGAATCATCATTGAACCCTCTCCCCTCCCCTCCCCCCCCCCCCCCCCAAGAAAAAGAAAAAAATATGGTAAGTGGTTAGCAGGTATAACGCTCAGGGGCCCGATTCATAAAACTTGTTATCTAATACAACTGCTGAATTTTTATGACAAATTAGCTTTTAGCCAATCAGGTGCCATGATTTCAGTAGCTTATAACAGTAGCTTGTAACTTGTTATTGATAACAAGTTTTATGAAACAAGGCCCAGGACACCTCAAAGAGAGCTCTGATAAAAATTAAAAGAATAATCAAGAACGCTGCAGGTTCCATGTGTGCAATTTTCTCTACAGACCTGGGGTTTGTCATAGGCCAATCTAAGGAGAAGCACACATTATTCAGCCAATCACAAGCTTGCTACATTCGCTAGGCACCGTCCCACACGTAGAGCCAAAAGGGCATCAAGTCTGCGTTAGAATATATGAGTTAATGCCCTTCAGGCTCTGATCAGACAATATTAAAAGTGGAAGAACTGTGATCCTCAACTTCAAAAAAACTTCCCTCAGTAGACTCTGCCTGACCCCCTGTTCATAGTGATTCCTTTGATATCCTCCAGAGTTAATTGCTTTCCCTTGATATGTCAACTTTGATAGCAAGAAAATCAAGAAAGGCCTATACACGTATGCAACACCTGTAATCAAATTTTGTCATATGACCCAATTCATACTGACAAGCTGCGTAAACCACTTGTTTCTTTTTTGAGGCATCTGAAAGAGGTGATGACCTACTTTTTTGGTTATGTCAGAGATTGTTCGAGTAAATTAGAACCTCAAAATATGATTAAATTTTTTTTATTTTTTTTTTATTTTAGCTTGTTAAAAGTTTTCAGAATTGTGCCCCCCCTCCCTCCCCCTGTACTAAATCCTTCATGCACTCCTGATTTAAATCCAGGGGTATCTGAGGTCCATTTTCACCTTCTGACACACTGCTAACGCTTTCATAACTTTTTAGCCAACCATTGCAGAGCTGACGTGGTTTGTTGCAATACTGTGTGATTCAGCACCCTACACTATTCTAGATGCATCAGCAGAAAAAAATTCCCTCTCCCCCTGTCCACACACAACATTTTCTGACGATTTGGCGTGATTAGGCGTGATTAGTTATTGAGTTTCAGTTCTAAACGATGCCCAAACCTGCGTTTCGTTAGACTAGTTTCGTTATACGACGTTTCGTTAGTGAGCGTCCACACACACAATTTCATTGTAAAACTATCGCGAAACGGTATAGCTAATCACGCCTAATCACAGAAAATGTTGTGTGTGGACAAGGGGTCTGTGTCTATCTTCTGGCATTAAACACAAGTATTATGAAAAGGAATACATGAAAATTGTTGGATTGGCAAGATGTTGAAAATTAAAAAAAAAAAAAATCCTTTTAAAATTGCATTTTGTAACATTTTGATATGGTTGCTCTCCATGTATACGGCAGTCCTTCTAGATACACAACTTCTTATTTGAAATTTTGCCAATAAAGAAGAATGCTAATGTTGCCTATTTGAAAAATAAAATCTGACAAATCTTAGCCCATGAAAAAATAGGTAAAGTGACTGATGCACTTTGGGAAACGGAAGCTCTTGTCACCTCCAAGACCAATTTGCTAATTGCAATAAAAGAAAAATGCATACCGGTATGTTGCCAAAAGTAAAATATTATATAGATTCGCCCTATTTAGAAATTTGTTTCCTGAAGAGTAGATAGAGGATGCATTTGTGGAAGCTCTTATCACCCTCAAAACCCTGATTACTGCCATGACAATAATGAAAACGCAATTAAAGAAGAATTCAAATGTCACCCATTTGAACAATAGCATCTGGGGAGTGTTTCACAAAGACTCAGATTGACTTTAAGTTAGACTTAATTATGGCAGGCCGTTCATGCCACTAGTTCCTCTAACCATTCCTGGCATTAGTTTCTGAAGGGACATGCAAATCGTGGTCACAAATCTACAGAATTCACCTTTTTTGATAGTTTATTATTGAAGGAAAAAATATTATCTAATGATCATAATTGAGAGACCAATAGTGAGAGCAACCAGTGGCATGAACAGCCTGCCAAAGTTAAGTCCAACTTAATAGTCGATCTTAGTCTTTGTGAAACACTCCCATGATGAATTTAGCTCTTTAGAAATTCATGTCTTGAATGAGTAAAATGGTGGATGCACTTGTGGAAGCGCCTGTCACTGCCGAAACCTGTTGGTGACATGACAAGGTGTGTGGTCTGCATTGCTCCATATCCTCTATGTGCCAAGGACCGCTCTCGACCCGGGTGCCGGGGAGATCTCGTCCGTCATGTGCATCCTTTGCAAACTTCCCCTGCAAATTGGCACCGCCAAGGCTGTTTGCACTGCCAAAGCTTTAATTGTTTAGTTAAAGTCAGGGAGATGTTTTGTTTGGTGTGATTCTGAAATTAAACTTCAACATTGAAACAAGAAATGTACACAATAAGACAATGATACATATTGAAAACAATTTGATTAGCATACAGAGAAAGAATTATGATAAGTCTGTGAATGAATGTCCATTAACTCTATATATCTGTGCACACCTTCTCTCCATCTCTCCCCATTTTTCTTCTTTTCCTTGTCTTTTTCAACCCAACAATACAAACAATGCATCACATCAATGCATGTTCCCCCCCCCCATGTCTCTATCTCCCTCTCTCCCTCTCTCCCAAATCAAACTTGAATTATCTCTTACTCTTTCTCGCTCTCTTTCTCATCATTTCCTCTCATTCTCTTTTGATCATACTATCTATCTTTCTTACTCTCACTCTCCTTTGCTGCCAATCTCTCCGCCTTCATATACTCCTCACTCCCTCCCTTCCCTCTCTCTTCTCCCTCCACTTCTCTCCCTCCCCCCCGTCCCTCCCATCCACCCCCTCTCTATCTCTCCCTCTTCCCTTCATCTCATTTATTATTTATTTATTTGAACATATTTCATCAGGATAACAAGATCAGAAAGGACTTGTTTACATTCTGGTCCTGAATATTAAAAGCTTACACTAACAACAAATCAAAATACATTAATCATACATATATTATAAGGATTGTTAAAATACTCTTGAAGTCATGATAAAAAACTTAGCGACCACAATCTTGAGAAAAACCAAGTAGAAATGACATGATAGTTAATTAAATATATAAACACACAATAAGGCCAACAAAAAAACAAACATGTTTAGCGTCTTGTTTTTTTGAAAATAGGAAGGAGGAGAACCCCTTTTTTAATTTTTATTTCGAAACGACTGCTCAAAATGGCCCCCAGGCACATTTTCCCTGACAGTCAGGCTAGTTTTCAAGATGGCCGCCAACATTTTTTAAATATTTTTTAAAATCAGAAGTGGATCCATTTTAGCAGTGTTTTTCATGTTTTTTTTATTTAAAAATAAAATAAAAATGGGAGGCGGCCTCTCAAAAGGAAGCGGGTGGGGACGCTAAACATGTTTATTTTTTTAAATAAATGGAATCAAATAATCTATTTAAAATCTTTACAGTGATCCGGAAAGGAGAGACAGGCTTCATCTACTTCCGTCTCATGTCCAAGGTGATGAAGTGGGTCTGGGTCCAGGCCAAAGGGAGGGTCATGTACAAGAATGGCAAACCAGACTACTTGGTCTCCACCCACAGACCTATGAGGTAAGTTCCTTCCCCCCCATGGCCTACCGGGGGGTGTTTCACAAAGATCCTAAGTTGAACTTATCTCCAAGCTGGACTTAACAATTATGAAAAGCCGTTAGCATCTGTGAAAATGTTTTGTAAAAGTTATTATAAAAGGCATAAAATGTTGATTTAAATCATTAATATTTTCTATTATCAACAGGGATTTCATGTTCTTGATGTGGAATTTATAAGAAGTCTAAAATACCTGAATTTTCACTTTTGAATATTTTTTTGAGGCTACAAATGGCCCTCCATAATGTTTAAGTCTAACTTGGAGTAAAGTTCAACTTAGGATATTTGTGGAACACCCCCCAGGCTTGTATCCCTTAGCCGCACTGCCAATCCAACTCAAAACTAACTCCAAACCAACTTCAAGCAGTCTCCAAATGATCTCCAAACTTACCAATTCTCGGCCATGTGGGATAAAATAATATTTGTTGTGTGTGTTTTCCGTCTGGCATCAGTCTTGATGGTGTGACTGGGGGGCATTTCACAAAACTTGTCATCAGTGTCAAATGACTATTTTTGTTATAAGCTACTGAAATCCTTGTTTCTCATTGGTTATTATCAGATTTGTCACTGATTTTTGTCATTGAAAAAAGACTTTGTAAAACGGGGGCCTGGTGTTAAGGGGCTAGGATGCAACTTCTTCCTATTACACCTAATTTCTGGCACAGATGCTTCTCTTGAATTTTGGGTATAGTACTTTAAGGTGTAATAGTAATTGAGTTTGTAGCCAGATTTTCTCTAATCCTCTGAATTTTCACTACTGCAAAAAAGGATATTATTTTCAAGGTTTCCCCTGATTTCCAGGTTCCTCAAAAAGGAAGTATAATGTACGGTAGTTAGTCTTTTACATACAGAACCTTTGGCTCTGAATTGTGTGCTGCAGTTTTCATAGTGGGATCAAATTAAACCATGTTCATACTTCTGTGGTACTGCTTATACCTGCACCTTATGATTCAAGTTTCCCAGAAAATCACCCTTTACTGCATGCATATACATGTATACTCCTTTTTATGCCTCCGTTACGAAGTAGCCGGAGGCATTATGTTTTCGGGTTGTCCGTCCGTCCGTACGTACGTACGTACGTACGTACGTCCGTACGTACGTACGTACGTCCGTACGTCCCGTTCTCGTGATCGCGTTATCTGAAGAACCGATTGATGGATTCCTGCCAAACTTTGGTCATGTATGTATCTTACAGAGCCGGTGAACTGATTAGATTTTGGGGTCACGAGGTCAAAGGTCAAAGGTCCCAGGGCTCATTATGTATGCAAAAACAGCTCGTGATCGCGTTATCTGAAGAACCGATTGATGGATTCCTGCCAAACTTTGGTCATGTATGTATCTTACAGAGCCGATGAACTGATTAGATTTTGGGGTCACGAGGTCAAAGGTCAAAGGTCACAGGGCTCATTATGTATGCAAAAATAGCTTGTGATCGCGTTATCTAAAGAACCGATTGATGGATTCCTGCCAAACTTAGGTCATGTATGTTACTTGCAGAGCCGATGAACTGATTAGATTTTGGGGTCATGAGGTCAAGGTCAAAGTTCATGCGGCTCATTATGTATGCAAAAACAGCTTGTGATCGCATTATCATTAGAACAGATTGATGGATTCCTGCCAAACTTAGATCATGTATGTATCTTGCAGAGCCAATGAACTGAGTCGATTCTTGGGTCATGAGGTCATAGGTCAAAGGTCATGGGCTCATTATGTATGCAAAAATAGCTTGTGAACGCATTCTCATTAGAACTGACAGATTGATTACTATTTAACTCTGGACATCTTGCAGAGCCAATGAACTGAGTAGATTTTAGGGTCATGAGGTCAAAGATCAAAGGGTCATATATGTACATGAGAAATTGCTTGTAATCAGGATATTCTGAGAACCCATTAATGGATTACAATTGAACTTGAATTTGAAAAATTTCTTCTGTTTTGGTTTGTAAAATTGCTCTATGACGGAGGCATCATTTCGACTGCGCGCAGTTGAAGTTCCATCTAGTTGTAAGATTACTTATAATTGTCCCATATATTGATTTTTGTGTTTTGCAGTGATGAGGAGGGAGATCAGCATCTCATGAACCGCAGGAAGCCCTTCAGATGGCCATTCACAGGGAAAGCTGAGGTCTACGAGTGCAACCCACCCTACCCTCCAATCCCACCAGGTAAACTTGAGTTTTATATTGGATTGGATTGGAATTAGTTAAGGAGAGAAAAGTCAAAAACTTTGGTCATGTTAAAAGGCACTATAAAGCCTCTTAAAGGATGTGTTGGAGGGAAGAGCGAAAGGAACTAGGGCGAGAGGGAGACCCAGAATCAACTGGGAAGAGAATGTCAAGAACTGGAGTGGACTAAAACTACAAGAGTTCACCAGAATGGCAGAAGATGGAGAGATGTTGCAATCAGCCTCTGAACCGAGAGAAGATACTTAGATAGAGATAGAGGAATAAAATGGGAAGAGTCACAAACAGAAAGAGCCATGATACAGGACATGTGTGGTGTGAAACTGTCTGATAGAATAAACACAAGGGAGTTCATGGAAAGGTTGGTTCTGAAGGAAATTGTGGTGAAGGTGGTAATAAGAGAAGTTGATTGAGTTGGCTGGCTCGTGTGTTGAGAAGGGAAGATAGTGAACCTGTAAAAAGAGTGTGGGATCTGGAGGTGGATGGCATAAGAGGGCAAACAAGACTGAAGATTTCATTCAGAAGATATGGTGAGGAAAGAAAGCAGTAAGGTTAGTCTAAATGAAGAGTATGCTCAAGACAAGAAGAAGGGGAGGAGGGAGTGTCATCGTGGTGCAAAAGTCAGAAACCCCTCGTAAGAAGAAAAATGCTGACTTGAATAAATGAGGATGATGAGGATGATGACGATCCATCCCTTGTGACTGTTCTGTGTCTATTTGAAACAGTAAAATGCTTCACAAGTCTAACCTGAACCTTAAACCACACCCAATCCTAAATTTTACACTTGATTTGGAGACAACCATCAAGATTCAAGTCATCCAGAATCTTAGTCCGATTGAATTATCTGTTAAAGGAATATTTGATGAAATTAAATCATGGGTGCCTTCCAAAATTGAATTTGTTTAGGAAGAGTTAAGAGAATAGAATGAATTATTAGCTGATCAATCAAAGGCTTTTAAGATTCAAGATTATCCATATATTTCACCTAAACTGTATGGTCTAATTTTTTTTTTTTTTTTCAATTCAATTCAATTCAATTTCAATTTATTCTGCCAATTATTTGTATGGTCTAATTTTATATCTTTTGATGTGATCCAAAATGTAGTGTACAATGAATAATGTACTTGAATGTTCTCTCCCTCTTCTGTTTCCTTTTCCAGTCATACTGCATGCTCTTCAGAGAGGCGAAGTTCCCAGCTTTGGAGGAGGGCCACCTCCTGGAGTCTCCATGGGTGATATGCCTCCAGGAATGGGCGGAATGCCACCGGGAATGCCTCCAGGAATGGGCGGAATGCCTGTGGGCATGGGCGGAATGCCACCAGGCATGCCTCCAGGAATGGGCGGAATGCCACCAGGAATGCCCCCAGGAATGGGCGGTATGCCACCAGGAATGCCTCCAGGAATGGGTGGTATGCCACCAGGAATGCCTCCAGGAATGCCCCCTGGTATGGGGGACTTCCCTCCAGGCGGCATGCCATTTGGAGACAACGGGCCACCACCATTTGGAATGAACAAGGAGTCCATGTTCAGTCCAAGGCCGGAGACAGGTGGAATGCCATCGTTCGAAGGGCCCACGCCAAGATACCAGTTCAAACGCTCCCCTGGGTACTCCCCGCCTAACTACTCCTGCGAGGGCATGGAGAGCAATGTCAATGATGGGGTTGGAGGTGTCTTTAAGCAGAAGGAATGGCCAACGATGAATGGTAACAGAAGCTTCTTGGAAAATGGAATCAAGGGGCACATCAGCCCCCAGGAGACCCTACCGCCAATGACAAGGGAATCCACAAGGACAGAGTTCTCCAGAAACTTGGGTGATGCATCCGTGAATATGTTGAGTGAGACGCAGAGCTGGTCATGCAGGCATGAGGCTATGTACAGCTCGCCTTCAAATCAAGGTACATCATTATTGCCTCAAGTGGGTCAGCACAAGTTGCAGCCACAGATACATCAGCAGCTTCAGCAGCAGCAACAGATCTCTACACCTTCACAGAACCAAGGTCATGCCTTGGAAACATCCAACATGTGCTCCCCACGATCAACAAGTAGCAATGACAGTGGGTTTAGTGGTGTACACATGAATGGACAGATGCAGAACAATGGTATTGGACGTAACCAGTCATCAAGGAAAGTCGCTGTGGTGGGTCCATGCCAGGTCAGTCCTGGGATGCTACTCTCCCAGAGAGTCCAAGATGCTAGAGCTCCTACACTTAGCACAGGGAGCTTGGACAGTGGGGTTGACAACTTGCCCTTTGAGAATGGAGAGGATATCCCGACATTCGATGATGCCCTCTCCCTGTCACCGTTTGAGTTGGAGCAGCAAGGGGCTCTTGCAGAAACTCTTTTGACGAGCGGCAATCTTGACACGCTTGCAGTGAACTCATGGACTCATAACAATGCACAGGTGTTCAATGCACAAAATCAGGAATTCCACAATATGCCAAACCAGATTGGACCAAAAGCAGAAATGAACACTATGCAGTT